>CAJVQA010004512.1:0-17462 GCA_910591915.1 Cetraspora pellucida
TAATAGAACTGTTCTATTATTTTGCTATTATGTTACTATTATGTTACTCATATTGACAAACCTTCTATTATTTTACTGTTATTCTGTTGTTATACTGCTGTTATGCTGCCATTATTTGGCAGATATAGAATAGAATAATGACAGTTTTTTTTTCTGTTATTTGCCTATTATTCACTCTTTATTCATTCATTTGACCTGTGTATTGTATATAAACATGTAATTACTTAATAAAAAATACAAGTAAAATTGTTGCTTCATACTAAAAAAAAATATATATATTAAAATTTTACAAAGAATTTTTTTTATTAAAACTCTAAAAATGATTTTATAAATAAAATTTTTAAACAATAAAAAGAATACAATAAATTTAAAAATCCTTAAATTTATAACAATATACAATAATTTTGCAAAATATATAAAATTATATATATAATGCAAAATATTTAATATAATATAGTAAAAAAAACTTAACAAAAATTAGAAGAGTAGACAAATTATTTAGGTTTAATTAAAATAAAAATATAAGTATTAAATTAATAAAAATTTTAATTATTTTACAGCTGATGCTGAAATTTGGAATCTTGATTTGAACTATAAAATCTATATATACTTTTTAAATATCAAATCTAACCCTAACCCTAACTTTAATCCTAACTTTAAACTCTAACCTAACTTAAAAAAAAATCGGACGAAAACATCCCAAAAAAATTTAAAATTTCATATCAAAACAGGTTCAAATTTTGGCATCAGTCAATTTTAGCATTAGCCGTAATAATAATTATGATTTGTAAAATAATATTTTTAATTAAATTTTATAAAATTATAAATTATATGTAGAATTATTTAATTGCTATCTAATTATAAAACTGATTTTAAAATTATAAATATTATTTTAAAGATATGAATATAATAAGTTATAAATTATAAAACTATTTTATGTGTATTAAGTAACTATATATATGAACTCTATAATTTTATTAAATTTGATCAAAAATACATCATTATTAGTATATATAATATTTATTTAGAACTTGTATTACTAAAACAAAAAAAACTTTAAAGTTTATTACAATTTTTAAATTTAACTTATTTTGGTTTGTCTAATTTTATTAATATAAAAAATTACAAATCATTTTGTAATCTATGTTACAATTATATCCTTCACATGTTTGATTACTTTAACATTGACAATTTCTCCTGATCCTTAAAACCTATCTTCTTTTGTAAAATTTACTTCAAATCTATCTATTGATGGTATATATTTTATTTATTAAAAATTTTTAAATATATATAGTGATAAAAATACGTATCGACAGTTAATCACGGTAACTTGCATTTAAAACATGTGCGTTATATATGTGTCATAAACTTTAAGGTAGTGTAAAAATACGCACCACAAAATCAAATCAAAGTTTGAGTTCCAAATAAAGTATTTGATCAAATCAAATTTATCAAATTTGACTTGATCAAATATTTGTTTTGAAATTCAAACTTTTAATTGACTTTGCGGTGAACTAGTTTGGTCCGATTCAGTTTTTAATAAGATAGGGCCTATTTTATTTTTTGGTTTGGTCTATATAAAAATGGTCCGGTTTTTTTTTAAACATCTAATCATTTTATTGGTTAAATGGAATTCATCCCTATCCTTAATTATTTTAAACAGTGACCGGGTTATTCAACAATGCATACTAAAGTAGCCAATTGTATTACTAAAATCTACTTTATACTATATAATTAGTCAAACACCAATATATGATGCAAAGTATTTAAATTGCAACGTTGAATATGTATGCATCACAATTATTATTCAATGAACAATAATCAAGCCAACAAATCAATATAATCAAGTTAAATCTAGAAGTTAACCAATGAAGTCGTTGATGCAGTCAAAAAAAGAATTTACAAAATCAAGGGAAACTGTCACTCGTTTTTATGAGTGATACGAAGATACATTTTCTATCAAAAAGATTAATTTCCTATATAGCTAATAAAAGTCAAAGAACAGCCCCTTATTATATAAATTTATCGTTATGCGGGTTAGTCTGAAATGAATAAAGTTTACATTTTCTGATTTGATATTTCTTTCAGAAAGCTTGATGCTTGAAATTTCAAGAAAGAACTTTCTCCGGATAATCCAAATTTTACTTAATAATTCTAATTTCAGATAATTAAATCGAATTATTCATCATATAAATCATCATTAATTGAAGGAGTTTTAATTCGGGCTTATAATGTTTATATCAAAATGCGAGATAAAATTCTTGATTATTAACGTCTGCACGATAACGATAATAATTCTTTAATATCTTATCCGAATAATTGTTGAGAACATCGATTTATTTAAACGAATAATGAATATTATTTCTAGTTAAAATGAAGCCACAAACACAATTCGAAACAGATTTAATAATCACAGCCACGATTACTAGCATAATAATTTTGTCATCTCAGGAATTCGTCCCGTATTCGATATCGTTTAGCCACGCGGAACTCTTAGCCTCGAAGTTTCTAATTATGTATCATATATGTTTTAATAAATGATAAAAGCTTCGAACAATTTTCCCTTTCGCTTTCTAAGCTTGAATAATAATAATAATATATATATATATTTCCTTGCATATACATATTTATTTGTAATCGACTCTACGATGACATCAAAAATTTTGGCATTTCTATTTCTTTTACTACTTATCTCATGCCCAATCTTGAGTCAAGTTACTACTACAAGAACTAGAACTAGAACTAGACCTTCGGCTACCGCAAGGGTCAGACCTGCGAACACTGCGAATGAATCAGGCGCCCCAAGAGACCAATCTAGGGCTAGCGATGTGAGTTCTGTAGCTCCAACACCGACAGAAACCTCTTAAGAAAAAGTCGATATTACATTATGTAAATGATGTGTTTACATGCTACTTTATTAAGTCAGCCATATATTTGGTGGCAATGTTGTCATTGTATCAAATTTTTTTAATGTTATTTATTTATTTATTTATTTTTGTAAATTTATCATTTAAATAATGTGTAAAAATGTTATAAATGTTATAAATAAATTTGGATGATTTAGTTTAGTAATTATTTTTTTCGTATTGCTTGTACGTAGCTAATTTGTTGGTTTTATCAATTTAGGTTGATTGTACTGTTATATGTAAATCGATATTTTTATATTTTTGCAATTTTTAATGTGGCATAATTAGTATTCCGAAAAGGCCGGAGGGGGGGGATGTTTTTAAAGACCCGAACCCGGTCCGAAAACCCGAGTCGGTTTTAGGTTCTGTACCCGAATCCGTCTCAACCCCCCCCCCCCCCGAAAAATTTGGCAAAACCAAGTGTATAATTTGGGCCGGAAAACTGTCGGTAAGTTTCGGAAACGTAAAACAGAAAAATTACTGCTCACGTTATATTGTATTACACCAAATTGTGCATTCTGATTGGTCAATCTCGGTAAATCGATATAAATCGACTATACTGTATTGATAAATATTTTTTAATCGATATTTTTCACTGTCCCTGGTGTTTACTTTTAGATTAATCACATTCATAAAATTTTCAGACAAGATAATTAAAAGTCATGGTATCATGTGAATCAATGCTAAATGTTTGCTTATGTAATATTTATCATTATTTATCTACGATACGTATAACCTGTGAATCAATGCTATTATATAATGTGGCTTGATAGCCTGTACGTAGTCCGCATGGGATTTCATGCATTATCGTACGTAGTGAAATTCAGATCAGCGGCCCACATTAACAGTATGTACATACGTACGTACGCACGTACGTAAATTTGGTTTGATAAATGATATTTCTACGTATATAAAGATCTGCTGTACGTACATGGCCCAGGGAGCATTATCTAGGAAAATATGATAATGAAAAGTAGTATCAATAAATTATTTTACAAAATTTGACCAGAAAACTCTATCCCGCGTATAGCATTATGTACATTACACGCGGATCGCGTGTGTGATATGCATCCAACACGGTACATCGATATCGGAGAAATTTGCAAATTGCTCATCACTATTGAGAAGATATTGGCCACGTCTTGAGCAATAGAATAAAGTTGTTGTAATTAAATCGAGATCGAGATATATAAAAGTTCTAACTGTTCTTGAATAAAGGAAGGTGCGTGTCCAAGTTTTATAAATAAAGAAGTTTAGTATGATATGTCCCATAATAATTTGTCTAAATTAATACACATAAAAACTTAATGTTTATTTATTTAATTTTAAGCAAACATGAATAAATAAAATGAAGTCTTTCCTCATTAATATCAACATAGGAAGGGATAATGAAGGGGATTAAGGTTGGAAGCTTTTTTAAAACTATCGTTAATAATGGTGTAATTGTATAAAAGAGTTGATATTAATAAGGTATCACTAATTAGCGTTAGAATATATAACTACATAGATAATATTGATGGATGTATAAATAATTTGCATATATTAATAAGTTTGTGGTTAATCACCTATGGCTTTTTTATAATATACAAAAGCTTTCTCTTCATCAATTTCTATTCCTATTCCCTTATTATAACAATCACCAAGTTTTTTATACGCTGGGTAATAACCACCAGTGGCAGATTGTTGATACATTTCAAAAGCCTTTTTACCATTCACCTTAACACCTTCACCATATTGATAGCAAGTTGCAAGATTAAATTGTCCTAAAGGGAATTCTTCTTTAGCAGCCTTTTTAAAATATTTAAATGCTTTCTTTTCGTTAGTTCGAGTTCCTATACCGTCACTATAACAAACACCCAAGCCATTATAAGCCATAGCACATCCTTCTTTAGCTGCTTTACGGTAGCATTTGAATGATTTTATATGATTAATTTCAGTCCCTATACCTTTTAAATAACAATAGCCGAGGCAACAGTACGCTACAACATAACCATTCTCTGCTGATTTTCGATTGAGTTCAAAAGCTTTCATTTTATCTTCTGAAACCCATTTTCCATTAAAATAACAATCTGAGAGAATACATTGAATAATGCGTTTACATTGTGTTGTATTATCATAATTTCGATTATCTAAACACCAATTAATAATATCTTCGGGTCTCTTCTGTTCGGTTTCAACTAACTGTTCAATTTGGTCAAGTATTTTCATATCACTTGTTCCTTTTAGCCTTTCTTTATTATAAAGGATGCATAGCCTCTCTATAGTCTTTTCAATGCTATCATTATTTTTAGATGCAACAGATCTCGACCCGCAACTATAATTAAAAAAAAAAAACAATAATAATTATCAAATAATTATCGTAACCTTTTTTTATTTATATAAAGTATATTTACCTCAATTTGCACCTTTGTCTTGTGAATATTTTTCTCATAGAACAATAAAAAGACATTATTATTATATAAAAGAATGATAAGTTTACTTATAATAAGTAAACTTTTTTATTGTTTTCACGCAGTAAATAAGAAACCGAAGAGAAGAAAAAAATATAAATGTTCTGAACAGGATGTATAATGATTCCCAATTTGTATGATATTTTGATCGTAGTACTATACACATGATTTGCACAACTAAATAAAAATAGGAATAAGGAAATTTGTATATCAAATTTATTTAAAATATTTAACGTTAATGAGTTTGAATAGCTAAATACGTACATACGTACATTCATATGTACGTATGTAGGTAAATTCATATTTACCAATTCTCATCTACGTAGAATATTAGTTCAAAAAAAATTGACAAATATAAATTAATAAAAAAGGATAAAACTTGTATATATAAATTGAATTTCGTTATGTCATACGTGTGAGCATCTACCTGGAGTTTCAACTCAGGTCATGAAGTTGTACTTACCTAATTAAGCATTCAAGGTTCAGATGATCTAATTTCAGGGGCCTAACATTCTTATCGTTATTATAATGATTAAAAAATGCAATTACAAATACTCTACGTACAAATACTTTAGTAAAGATTGTATATAATTAATGAAGATAAAATTTACTTATCTATGAAACACTTTAGAGTGTCCAGGGACTGCAGTGCATAAATCTGCTCACTCTAAAAATATTTTCTTGTATTGTACTTGGTTTTTAAAAATGATTAAAGTCACGTTTTTTATCTTACAAAAACAATAGAAAAAATATTTTTAGAGTGAGCAGATTTATGCATCGCAGTCCCCTGGACACTTCATATAAATTCGTTCTAAAATAATAAAAAACGTTAATTAATACTTATTTAACTTAGTATACCCTGCATTCTACGTACAGAAAATCATTGTCCCTGAGTGTGTGTAACAATCTTTTCTATTTAAATGAATGGGTTACAATGACACAAAATTATACGTAACACAGTAATAACGATAATATTTCAAAAAATGGTAGAGCATTTTCGAATGATGAACTTCTTGATGATAAAGATTTTAATGTAATTATTAATATTGGAAAATCATCAGCCATCAAAATATTCCAAGCACATACAAATATAAGTCTTTGTATTTTCGAAATGAGTTAGCGAATTTTGAATATAAAAATATTATTAAAGCTATTAATTTAAACATGTTTCTACTCAACAATTTGAAATAATTATCAAGTTATAAATTTCATTGGACTAGTAAAAAAAAATTAGTCCTTTATTTAAACATCCATTTAATCCATTAAATCCATTCAAACCATTTAACCCATTTAAATTTAACATGAAAAAACTAATTTTAAATCATTATACTAATTTAATAAAGATATATTTACGGAGGTGTTATGTTGCTAGAAAATAAAGATGTTTCATTTATATTTGAACTCACTCTTATTGCCGAACATCTCGAGGATTTGTTAATCGAAGGAGAATGCACATTGGCTCCGTTTACATTTTGCAAGTATCTATCGCAAATGTTTTCAAAATGAAAAGTTTCAAACATTACGAAAAAGTTTTCGAATCAGAAGATTTCATTTCTCTTCCGGAAAGTGCTCATTAAAAGAGATGATTTACAAATGGACGAAGGGAAAATTTGTGAATATATTATTAAATGGGGTATCACTCAAAGTATAAATTTATTATCTGATCGAGTACGTCCAGGATTGGATAAGAACTTTAAGATTCGATTGACTTGTTCTTTCCATGTTCCTCCAGAAAAGTCTAGCAGTTGGCAGTTTTTGGGTATAAGATAATGCTACCTGATCCTAATGATTGAACTCTGGATAATTTTATTAATTCTAAAGACAATTTTACAGAATTGGTTACTTTTTATTCGTTATTTTCAAATGTCCAATGAAGATATTATTGACGAAGTGAAGCCATATAAAAAAATCCTTGATGAAAATCTTTGGGATGATATATTCGAAAGATTTATTATACCAAATAGAAAGATATCATCAGTTGTTCTTCAACCTCGTAAAATTTTAATACCAACATTACAGTTATTAATGAAATTAGTGTGGCTGAAATTGCAACATGGGTTAATAAACATATACAGTACGTAGCAAATAATCCATATAAATTTAAATTACTTGTTCGTGGAACAAGAGATGGTCTTACTAAAGAACCATTTTAGAATTTATGTGATAAACAACAAAAGATTCTTTTAATCATTCATAATGCAGATGAAATTGTTGGTGGTTATAATCCTATTGGGTGGGATAAATCAAAATCTGATTTGGTAAATTGCAGTTATAGTTTTTCCAAACTGTTTAAAACTTTTAAGATACTACTTGAGTTCAATGAACTATGTTACGAACAACTATGGAAACCATATTGCATAAATTTCTTAAATTGGAAAAAGCAACAAAGACTCAAACCTTCTTACTCCAGACTTTTAACGGTCTACGTTTTGGTGGTTTGACCATGAAGGAAAATTTCACTCGTGTTCAAGTATATTGTAGTCATTGTATACGAAAAAATAAGTGATCGTGATCTCTGTTTATCGACCGCAATTGAATATAAAATATTTCAAATTCAGAAAAAATGGATTGCCCAATAGTTTATTTGATATGCACATAATGAATGAATTTAACTGTAGTACCATTTTTTTTCATATCATTCTATTATAAAAATATAAGCAAGTTACAAAAAAATTTTAATATATGAAAAAGAAAAGCATGTAAATTGTGCCTATCATAACGAGGGAAGATAAAGTCTGCAAATAAAATGTGCGTGTAGAAAGAATTTAAAAACGCATGACTTATTACACTATTCGATACTTTCGTACGAAGGGTTCTTGTCAATGCTATACAGACTTTAACTTAATTATTCTTACTTATTGTATGTATTAAACTTTACACGCAGTTAATACTATGGATGAATGTCAAGTAATATTAGCATGTGGTAATCTTTAATACTGTCTGGATAGACTTCTTGGCGACAGAACTGCAATATAAGCGCTAGAGTTCCAATCCGGATAAATCCGCTATCCATTTATCCGAATATCCATTTACTACTGATATCCGGATAATCCGACAAATATATCTGGATATCAATAGTAAAACGGATATCCGATCTGGATATCCAATAGATAAATGGATAAACAGATAATGGATAGGAACTCTAATAAGTGCTCGTGATAAAAACAATCTCATGATATTGTCATGTTTGAAGTTGACATCTACTTGAAGTTACCAATTTAGGCACACTAACTAAAATTAACCCTGAAATTAGATCTTCCTTGCCCGCGTTAGTTAGCAATTTCAACTTCAAGCACGGCAATATCACGATAATATTACTTTAATAATTGTCTTTGCATTCATTTTTTTATACTAACAGAATCAATTAATGTAAAAACTTTGGATAATAATAACAAATAAAATAAGTTGAGTAAGGACTTATTTTATAATAAAGAAAAAACAAATTGTCAAAAAAATACATGTAATAAGAAAAATATAATCTAAACCTTCAAAAAGGGTAAGTTAATAATAAATAATAATAAATTTAAAAGTTGAAAGCTTTGTTTATCAAAATTTAATTATAACGATTATAAAGAATTAAAAAAGGCCTTTTAAAGTGCTACTTGACAAATAAACATACAAGGAAAATTTTATAAATACACTAGGAAATTTTCTCAAAGACCTTAAAAGTAATTTCTACACCATTATAATTTTTACACTATATAAAGTATTGAATAAAAAGTTTTATTTAGATTAATGAAAATAATGAATAAAAAGGAAAGGAAATATTGAGTAATTTGTAAAAACTTACTAGCATGTTTTCGTGTCCATTCTCGAGCATATGCTTCATAACGTGTACGATCGGTTTTATAAATATGAGCAATTTCAGGCATAAGTGGTTCATCTAATTAAAATAGTAAAAAAAAAAAAAAATTACTTGAATGTTTATTTATATAATAAAATTATGTAGGTTTAATATATACCTATATTAGGGTTACTCAACAATGTATGAATATATTCAAACACTGAAAAAAAAAAATGAAATATATTAAATGTTGAATGCGAAAAAAAAAAATTTTTTTTATACATATTGCAATAGTTGGTAAATGAAACCCAGAAATTCAATACTGGATTTAAGTCTTAATAGAAGGGACTGTACTGATATAGGGATGGAATTGTTCGCGATCAATTGTAATCACTTTTCTAAATTTTTGAAATGATTTTTCTTTTTAAACTATTAATTAAAGTTGCTTAGAATTAAATTTTATTTATACTATCTTATAAATAAAATCTAAAATTTTAAAATTAATCACCGGGTATAACTGGCTATAAGCGATGAAAAATTTTTAAATTCTTAAATTTTGGTGATGGTATCATACTTTTTGTTTATAGAATAGCATGTATAGAATTTTAATTCTAAACAACTTCAATTAATAGTTCAAAAAGAAAAAAATCATTTCAAAATTTAGTAAATTGATTATAACCGATAACTAGTTATACTGAGAGCACAAGAAAATGTTTCGTTTACCCCTATTTATATACTGTATTGAATGAGAATTTATTTACCTTTAACGATATTATAACTAGGTGACCATTGATCTTTTAGAACATCTAAACATATTTCACCGTTATTGTTAATATTTGGATGATAAATTTTAGTTGTGAAATTTACCTATAAATATTATACACATGTAAATAAAACCAGTATATAAAAATTAAAAAAATAATAATAATAATTTATCAATAATATATTAATTGATAACTATCATCAGAAAATAGATACTTTAGGTGGTTTGAATGGATAATCTGTTGGAAATTGGATATTAAGGGTGAATGCACCACCAACATATGGGCCATCATCCTATGTATAGTATATAAATAGTTATGTGATAAGACTATGACACTTAAGGATATATCAAAAGGGAAATAAATACTTACAGGTCCCAGAAGCGTGGCTTGCCATTGATATATATCCTCACCAATAGGACCAGCACTACAAAATGATGGTGAATCTCGTTCTATTTCTTTCAATTCCTAACGATTAAAAAAAAAAAGACAAAAACACAAATTATGTGACCGTTCATAATACGTCATATAAAATGGTTTAAAAATAATTAATAAAATTCTTAAAGTTTAATAAAATAATAATCAAAAACATTTCAAAATATCTAGAAATTATTTTTACTCTATTGATTCTCTTAAGAGCCATATCGATGATACGAATTAAAAAAAATTGAAACGTTTGATTACACCAAATTGTGGTTGACATGTTTTTATTATACTTTTTTCACTATTAGTTAGATCATATTTAGAAACAATAACTATGTAAATGGCAGGCTAGTAACCTATTGGTGTGATACAGTGATTAAAATGAAAAATGAAAAACAGGTGTACCGGAGGTATACCCCGGTAACTGCCGCTACAATATTCTCACGAATTCCACGCATTCAACACTTAGGAAAACATGACACTAAAATGTATTCTATAATAAGAAATTAGTAAATGAATTGCCAAAATTATTTCTCATTTTTTTGACTATATATAATCATAATTTAAACTTTCAGGTTATAAAAGATAAATTCCTATTTTTTTATTATATATGTATATAAAACAAAGTATATGTATCGATATACTTTCTATTTTTCAATTCCGATTATGCGCTGATTATGCGCTGTGAATAAATAATTCACATTCTAATGCATAATATGATTTACCCGATCTTATGAGCTTGTTTTAAAACATAAACAGGTTATCATTAATACATAAAAAGTTAAACATTCTTGTGAAGTCGGTTTAATCTACGTCATTTTTGATTCAATGTGTAATAGGTTGGTGATCTACGAATCATATTTCAAGAATTAACACGATCAAAAAAAACGTTCGTTCTGCTCCTAACTTAAAAATTAGCATAAAGAAACTATTCCACTCTAAAACTTTAATCCTAACCCTAATTCTAACTTTACACATTTTCCGGTTGCATTTAAAACCTGTTTCGAAAACAATGAGTGTGGCTTTTAGTTTATACCAAAAAAAGAAATTTACGAATTAACTAATCCGATTTAACGATTTGCTTTGTTTTTTTTTTAACTAATTATGAAGCGCAGGGTTATTCGTTATGCTTCCGTGATACATTAGCGTAATAGTTAGTAAACTAGAAAATTCTATAAAGATTAAATAAATTAGATCTGCAAACTAAAGAATTCCGATAATATATATATCGATATAATTCGATAATATATAATTTATATAATCAAGAGGTTTGTTATTGATGAAGTAATATAAAATATAAACAACTAAAATATAACTTGTACTGAAATAGGAATAAAAAAATAGGTTTAAACCATAATCTAGTCAAAAAAAATAAACATCGTATTATATATAAAGAATCATATTCTCATATACATATATATATGATGTATATTGGCAATTGAAATTAACATGAAAGTACCAAATAAAGCTTTAGAATGTCTACACAAATAGGGATGGTAAAAAAACGGGTTAAACAGTTTTTTATACATTTTTTATTGTTTTAAAAAAACATCGGAGTCTGACATTGATATTTAGCTGAGAGAAAATACCATCTCTGATTGGTTTATTTCTTTTTCAGTTAATATCATTTTCAGTTATATGTATACTTGCCGTCCAAATCAGTACCCCCTCAAAAAAATCGTCATTTATAAAAAATTAGATGAAAAAAATAGGGTTGATATACTTTGTAAATATATTCTGTATAACTATAAGAATATATTTAATTTGTTTAAATAAAGATTAATAATAAAGTTTTTGAGAGATTAATTTATTCCGTGTTTAGGATTTGGGCAGCAAGTATAGTTATATGGTCGAAAAAATTATCAAAAAAAGGGTAGAATTTTTTGTAAATTTCAAACTTATTACAAACAAATGTATATAAAAAATTAAAACTTATTAAGTAAATTGATTTTCTCATATTAAGTATACTTGTTTAAAAGAACAAAATACATATATTATAAAAGTTTTAGATTTTTAAAAAATTTTTTACTAATTAAATTTTACAATTTATTTTATACAAAAAAAATATTTTTTTTTGTAAAAATGTAAACTGTTAAGTTAATTAATAAAAACAATTTAAAAATATTAAAAATTTTATAGTATATGTATTTGTTTCTTTAAACAACATTACTTAATATGAAAAAATCAATTTATTTAATAAAGTTTTAACTTTTATATAGAACTATTATTAATCAATTAAATAATTTCTTTTAAAAAAACTATTTAATAAATTCTTTATATAATTACTTTTTTTAATAATGCTAAATTTGAAACTGTATTTTTGCAATTGCAATTTTAAAGTGCTAACTACTGCATTATTATTTTAAAAGTTTTTAATAAAAAAATTATTAAGTAATATATTATATTTTATTAGTTACTATTTTAAAAATTAGGGAGTATGATAACCTAGTGAAGTGGTCAGATTGTCAATTTCCAAGTAGTAAATTGGGTATTTAAATTCTAACAATAATAAAAATTTGGATAATTACTTATAAAATAGTCATATTACAGCAACTGTTACCAATGATTGGTTAGAATACCTGTAATGATGGTCATACTAGTATGGCTGACAGGTCATAAAGTATTTGTATAAGTATAATATTACACAGAAATATGCAAACAGACAATTGAGTAGTACAAACATTAAATAAGTCCTTGTGGTCATATAAATTTGTTAAAATTAGTAGAGTTCCAATCTGAATAAATCTGTTATCTATTTATTTATATCTGAATTTATTCAGATATTTATTTACTATTGATATCTGAATAAATTAACAAATATTAAATAATTATTTAGATAACAATAATAAAATAGATATCTGAATAAATTTAGATCTAAATATCCAATAAATAAATAGATAAATAGATAATAAATAAGAACTTTAAAAATTAGGTAACAAGAAGTTTATTTAAGAAAACCTAAATATAAAGATAGTCAGATTTTTGATAATCCTACTGTAAAGATTAGCTTGAAAAAATATATACCAAGGTCATAATATTTGGATAGACAAGAATCTCTAGATTAAAAGTTTCAGAGATACTATTAATTAGGCTTTTAAAATAAACTAAAAAAAAAGAATATCAGATTGATCTAATATAATAATGAACTAATTGTAGTTCTATATGAACTATTTGGATTGAAAATCTGGTAAAAATGTAAAGGTATACTAAAGTACTGAAATTATACTGTAAAGTAAATGTTAGAATTTAAGTAAACTCTACAAAGATATGGCAATTAAATAATATAATTCTGATTACAAATATTAGTTCTGCTATAATAATATTAGATTAGCTATAAAAATAAGTACAGAAGGCTCTAGAAGGTTTATTTTAAAAATAAAATAGTTCTAAGATTAAAACAATAATCTGAACATCTGAGTATGACCTAGTAATATTAATACAAGTTGCAGATTCAGAAAATTTAAATTGAAACATCTAAGCAAAGGTGTTAAATATAGCAATTAATAAAGAATCTTTAAGCAAACTCCTTAAATAGGTAATATAAAAAGTTATATATAGCCAATTATATACTCTTCTGCAATAGTTTATTAAATCATATTATAAAAAAAATTATTAATAAAAGTCAAAAGATCAAAGAGATTACTTTAATATTAAAAAAACAATACTTTAAAAATTTTTAATAACTTAATGTAACTATATAAAGATATCTTTATAATTGTTACATTTTTATATAATCATAAAGTTTTGTATTCTAAAAGTATAATTATAGAAAAGTTAAACTATATTTGTAATAATTTTAATAATTTTAATTAAATTAATATTTAGTTTTTTTATATTAGTATTTATTGTTTTAAAAATAATTTATTTTATTGTTATTATATTGTTAAAACAAATTTTTATATTATTTTAATATTTTAGATAGTTTAGATCTAAATATTTATTTAGATTATAATATTTAAATTAAAAATTATAAATAATTTATTAATTAAAATTTTGATTTTAAATGCTTTAATTTGTAAATATTGTAGTTATATAAGTTTACTAATATTTAGCATTTTAGTTAATAAAATTATAAAATATTATTTAATCTATTTTTGGTTTTATATTTGAAATTTATTTTGTAAGTGTTATAATACAATATACTATATATTATATAAATATTATAAATTTTTTAGATATATATTTATATATAAGTTATTTTAATATATAATAAAAATATTTTATCTAATATTTTATAATTAATTTTTAATAAGGTTATTGTGATATAGTAAAAATAAACATGTTATCAACTCTCAAATAACAAGCCTAAAATTTAAATTCTAGTATTAGCAAAATTTTGAAATTCTTTCTGTATTATAGTCAACTGTTTTTTACTATTGATTAGAATAAGATATCTATTATTTGTATTATACTAGCATAACTAAAAGGTTACATAACATTTGTACAATAGTTGTACTTTGTATAAAAAAAACAACCAGTATCAGGTGGTATAAATCTATAATAAGTCCTTGTAGTTATATAGATTACAAAAACCAGAAAAACAAAAATCTACTTAAAAGATCTAAATAGAGAGGTAGTCTGAACTTTTAATAATGCTGCTATAAAGACTAAATCTATAAAACAGAGTTAGAACTTGTGAAGCTAGATAAAAACAAGTTGGTTTTTAAGAAAAGAACATTATAACTAGCAAGACTGCTAGGATCTATTCTGAAAAAAAAAGTTATATGCTGAAGAAAATGTAAACCAAAGATATGATTATATTTATTTGTTTAGATTATCTGAACTAAAAACTTGATAGAACTTGAATTGAATATCAAAGTAGTAAAAATATATTGTGAAGTAAGTATTAGAATTAGGTAAATTCTACAAGAGCATAACTGTTTAATAATATATCCTGACTGCAAATATTAGTTTTAGTTATAATATTACTAAATCAGTTATAAAAATAAAATATAAAAAATTCTAAAAGTTTTAGTACAAGATTAAAGGTTTTTTATATAAATAAATTGCTTTAAAGACTTAGCAATTATGGTATATTTTTATTAGTATTAATTAAGGTCATTAATAGACATAAATAGATGGATAGATACAAAAACTAAAGTGTTTAAATAGAAAACTTACAAAAAGGTTCAGATATGACAACTAGTATAAAATCTTCAGATAAATTATTTAAATTAGACAATAACTAAATTTGTATGAGTAACTAGTTGTATGTTTTTTTATAATTGCCTTCTGTAGTTATAATGCATCTATTAGCTAAATATACTATTAATAAAATTCTAAGTCACAAGTACTAACCTTAATATTTAAAAAAAATTAATAATTAATTTTTAATTAAATTGAAGTAATATTAATAGGTATAATATTTTATATATTTTCTTTTTATTAGTATATAATTGTATATTATTTGTATATAATAATTGCTTTTAAGATAAACTAACTAGATGATAAATATATTAATTTGATTAGTATTATGTTTGGGTTTGTTATATTAATAAATAAGTATTGAATTATTGTTATTTGTTTGTATTTTAATATTAGATCTATCTTGTATAACAAGGATTATACAAACTACTAGATAGTATTTTTTTATATTCTGTATAATATTTTATAAATATCTCTAACCTCTTAATTTTGCTAATATAATTATACTTATAAATATTTTTTTAACTTTTTAATTTTGCTAATATAATAATAATAATAGATTTTTTGATTTAACTAATTAGCAGAAAGTAATTATTATTTTATAGTTTAATTTTTTAAATATTATTACTAATAGAATTTGAACTTATTTTAATATTTAAAAAATAACAACTTAATTACTTTATTATATAATATTAGAAAGTATATTATTAAAATTTGCTAAATAAATAAATTAAACAATAATCAAAGTTATATAGGTAATAAGTTGTACACTCTTTTTATAATTGCTTTTGTAGTTGTAACAACTATTAGCTGAAATATACTATTAATAAAATTCTGATTACAAGTATTTGTTTTAATATTAAAAAAAAAAAACCAAATAAATCAGATAATACATAACTTTTATAATATTTGTTATTTATCAAATTGTTAAAAAGTCTGATAAAACTAATAAAGCAAATCTTATTTATAGCTTTATATCAATTTCTTTAAGTTAAACCTATTAGTTATTACTTTTTGCTAAAAAATCAAATAAATATTTTAAAATATAAGTTGAAATTTTAACTTTTCTAACAAAATTAGTTATAAAATTTAAATTTAAATATATCTAATAGTAAAATAACTACTGCCAAAAAAGATAAATGTAAATAAAAAGATTTAAAAAAGCTACTACTACTAAGAGTTAGAAAAAAAGGTAAAATAAAATATACTCAAACATCAGATGTTTATTCTTTTAGAATCATTATGATCTTGGCTCAGTACATATAAGGTCAAAGATCTGAAATTGAATGTAAAGTTTCTTAGTTGCTTCTAGATTTAATGAATTAATTCTTAGATAATAAGCCAGAAAATGGACCATCTACTAAAGAATTGGTAAATAAATTAGGATAATATTAAAATGATATTAGGTTTACAAAAGCTGAATTATTATATACGCAAGTTAAGCAATTAAAAATTCAACTCAAATTCTTCAATATAGCTTATTTATAACTATATAAATTCTTGAAATTGCTTATTAATATTGGATAATGTATCAACCAATTAAAGAATTTAATTTCTCAATTTAAATGAGTTACATATCATTTAATAATTTAAATGATTACTTAATGTCAAATAAATTTGTTAATTATTTCTGTATCTAAGTTTTATAATTTATATTGATTTTTTGATTATTTTAATTTATTTTCTGTGATTTTATGAGTGAACGACTATAAAAAAAACTAGATAATATGAAGAAAAATAATGATGCTTAATCAAATTAAGTCAATACAGGTATCGTAGATCCTTCAAGTTACACAAGAAGTCACAATAGGATTGGCAAAGTAAACAAACAAACACATACATCAAACCAGTTTAGTATAGATACAACATGTGATATAAAAGTATATAGAAACAGCTGTACAATATGAACAAAAATCTGCCAGAAGAATACAGAGGGAGCCTGAATGCAATTTTTACAAGAAGAGCATATGAGGCTATGAACAGTGTGCATAAT
>CAJVQA010004513.1:0-17461 GCA_910591915.1 Cetraspora pellucida
TCTGAGCATTTGGGTATAACCCAGTGATATTAACACAAGTTACAGATTCAGAGGATTTAAAGTAGAACACCCAAGCAGAGGTGTTAGATATGACAATTAGTGAGAAACCTCGGATGGCTTCTTAAATAGGTAATATAGAAAACTTACATATGTAGCTAATTGTATACTTTCCTGTAGTGGTTCATTAAACCACAATACTGATAAGTGATTAATAAAAGTCAAAAGACCAAAGAGGTTACCTTAAAAAAAAAATAAAAAAAATAAAAAAATATAATAAAGTACTATGAAGTGAATATTAATAATTGTAACTATGTTTGTGAGAAATTTTGTTATAAATAGTATAAGTAGCACTATAGATTATGAAGTATTAAGTAGGTTTAATACTTTTATTAATTGTATTATTAATAAGAGTTTTGTATAATAAAAGTTGTTAGCATAAGTTATTAGTAAGAGTTTTAGTTTTTTGTAGTTATAGTTTTATAATTAAATATGTGATAATTAATTTTAGTATACTTGCATAAAGATTTACTATAAATATATAAAAATATTTAAGTAAAAAAAAAATTAAATAATTACTTAAGGTAGAGGTTTGGCTGTTATCAAAACTGTAAAAAAGAAGAAATTGTATATTAAATTAATTAGTTTAAATGTAGTTAATATAACTACTACTAGTATTTTTAGACAAAGTAAAGTATTTATTATTAAAATAAACTTCAATATTATATATATTAAAGTGATTAAGAAAATTAATAAGTCTATATTTGAAAAAAACTGTAAGTATGATTCTGTATATTAAAATTACCAAAAAAAATAAAATAAAGATTAAGTTAAAAGACTTGTTAAATCTAGTTAATTATTGTATTTAGGTTTGATTACTAATAGTAGTATTAGTAAATAAAAAATATACTAAGATAATACAGAGCTTAACATTACTTCAAAAAAATATCAAGTGTTATAGTATTTCTTGAATAAGTGTAAACATTATAATATAAGAATTAAGATAATTATAAATCATAATAGTTGTTTTTTTTATAGAACTAGAAGAGGTAGACCAATAATAAATAAAAAAATTATAGTTGCAAAAAAAAAAATTTTTGTTAGAAATTTTTAATTCAGTAATACTGACGAAAATATGTTATTATTAAGACAATAGTCTTGTCAGGTTTCTTTTTTTGTTAGTTTATTAAAGTCTTTAATATTGTAATAGCAATAGTTAAGATAATAGAAGCTTAAATCAGAAGAAGATAAAGAAGAACTATAGTTAGTAAGAGTTAAAAAATGACTATTAAGAAATAGATTAGATAAAATAGAAATAGAGTTGAAAAAATTGGATCTAAGAAGAAGATTATAAAATAAAATAAAAAAGATAAAAAAGAATAATAATATAATTAGATAAAAGAAAGTTATTAGAAAAATAAATATAAGTTTCATAATAGGATGAGTTAACAAAAATGTAATACTAGATACAGTTTTATTATTATTATATTTATTAATATGTTAAATTAAAGTTTAAATAGTTTGATTATAAAAGAGAAATGATAAATTGTAATAAAGAAGAAATTTATTAAAGCATATATAAAATTATAAAGGATTAAATATATTAAAGATAATTTTGCAAAGTTGTCTTCTACAGAGTTGATTACTATATGCTTAGCTCTTACAACTGTACAAAGTACTATAATTTGCTTTGTATATTGGATTTGATTATTATTATTTTAGCCTTTTATATAAATAAGTTTGTTTATCTATCTATTTATTTTATTCTTTTTATTAACTACAATAGTTGTATCTTTTAATAAAATAATAGTTGCTTTGATGTAGATTGTAGAAAAAAAGAACTTAAAAAAATGATTTTAAAAAAATCAAGTTAAGAATTAAAACTAGTTGGAAGTTGAAATTAAATTTTTTAGCTAAAATTTTTTAGGTACTAAATAAGCAGTATTATTAAAGTATTTAACAATTTGCAAATAAGTAGATTTGGTTTTTGACAACAGCAAAATAAATAATAATTTAAACAAAAATTTGATATTAATAATGTTTTTTGTAAAAAGATTAATTATTTTCTTGAAAAAAGACTGTATATTGTAGTTTTTAATAGAAGTTTAATAGTATAGAAAAGCTAGTAGCAAAAATAGTAGTTGTGGTATTTGGATTTAGTTTTAACTTTGTTTTGTTTCAAAATTTTAATAAAGATAGATTTATTAAGTAAGACAGTATGTTTTTTATTTTTATGAAATAGTATAGTATTAAGAATTGAGTAAATCTATATTTATTATTTTAAGAAGAAATAATAAATAAGATTTGTTTAAAATATTATTAAAAAACTTGGTGTTATTATAAATTTTTTTATTATCAAGGTATTAGTATAATTTGTTATTACAAATAAGGCAGTAAAAATTAGCAATTCAAGATGCTTCTTTGTATTATTTATGAAATAAGTTAGGTTTTTTGAATATATAAGATTTAGAAAAATATTTGAAGAGTTAAAGAATAAAATGTTGCCAAAATTAGATTCTAAAAGAGATACAAACTTGATTTTGTGAAATAAGAAGAGAACTGTTAACTATAAAAAAAAAGTAAGTGAGTTAAAATAATCAAAAGAGTTTCTAAGTAGGAAGATATATAATTATTTAAGAAAAAGTATTTTAGAAATATTAAAGAGAAGCTTGATATTAAATCTATCATCAGACTGAATAATAAGATATTTTTGTTTAAAGTTAGTAGTTTAAGTAAAGAATTTAATTTTGAATTTTTTGAATTTAAGCTGTAAGTCTTTAATGAATTTTTGATAATTAATTGATTAGTAATTATTAAAAAAAAAAGATAAAGACATGCAAGATTGAGGTAAAGTTGAATACAGTTATAGGTAGTATATAGAGAAACAGTAACCGATAAAGCAAAAATTTTAAGATAATTTAGTTTGTAAAAAGAATAATTATAAATTTAAGAACAAGATTTTTAAAGATAAATTTAAGAAAATTAAAAGAAATAGTAGCACTTTTGTTAATATTAGAGTTACTATTATAAATAAGATTAGTTAGAAATTCAGATTATATTTAGCTATAATATAAATAATATAGTAAAATGAAAATTTAAATGTTAGTTGAATAGTAGTAGTAAACTTAATTTTTTTGTTAAAATAAAAGTTATAGAGAAATTTTTTAAAAAAATAAATATTAAAAATAGAATGAAGTTTGCAATTTTTTATTAGGTTGCATTTTTTTAATAATAAAAAAATTTACTACTTAGTTATAGGTAAAATTAGATTTCAGCTTAACAATATTAGAGTAAGATTAAAGAAAAAATTTATTAAAAATATTATTAAATTGGTTAAAGTTATTAAAATTATTAATATTAAGATTAGAGTCATTAAGAGTAATAATAATTAAAAGTTAATTAAAAACAAAATTAATGCTAGTAGTTGTAGAAAAAAAAATTAATAAGAGCAGAACTAGTTAAGAAGATTTGGTAAAAGAAAGAGTAAAAGAATTAGTAGTTTAAGAAAATTTATATAAGATGTTTTAGAAGATTTGGATAAAAATTTTCTTGATTTGAGATAAGCTAACTTCAGTTTATTATACAAATAAGATGGTAAACTTTATTATTTTTAGTAACATATTTTTTAGTAAGATAATAGCACTTTTTTTTTTTAGTATAATCAATTAAAAGAAAGCATTTAGAACAGATATAATAGTGTATATTAGGTATAAAAAATGAAAAAACACTTTTAATAAAAAAGAAAGACTAGATATTAGTTATAGAGTTAGCTTATTAAGTTTTTGGAATTGCTATTAATATAAACTGTAGTGAATTAATGGCTTGAGTATAATTTGTATTAGTAGTTAAAATAAATTTGGTGTAATATTTAATATAAAAAAAAGTTAATTACAAAGATAAAGATAAAAGCTTAGAAAAAATAAGTAATTTTGTTTGATTTAAAATTTTGGTTAAGCAAAAGTAGTTTTAATTTTAGAAGAAGAGGTATAATAACTTAGTAAAATGAATAAGTTGTCAACTCTTTAAATAGTAGATTATAAGTTCAAACCTACTAATAGCAAAAATATATATATAATATTTGTATTATAGCAACTGTTTCTAGTAATTATGAACATATTAGCATGACTGGCAGATCATAAGGCATCTGTATAACTAGTTATACAGAGAAATGCAAACTAGCATCTGGTAGTGCAAACCCAAAATAAGTTCTTGTAACTGTGTAAATCTGTAAAAATTAGAAACAAGAAGCCTATTTGGAAAGACCCAAGTAAAGAAATAATATAGATCTTTAATAGTACTACTATAAAGGCTAAAACTAGAAAACAGATATCAATATAAAGTATTCAAATAGGTGATGTAGAGTACAACCAACAGACCACCAAAATTCTAACTAAAAAAAAAAGATATCATACTAATTTGATATACTAATAGACTAATTATAGTTTATTAGACTATCTGGATTAAAAATTTGAAGAAAAAACAAGGCTATACTAAAAGTACTAGAGATATGCTGTAAAGTAAATATTGGAATTTAGGTAAACTCTGCAAGGGCAAGCCTTGTTAATAGTCTATAAAGTAAATAGGTTAATTAATAAAGAGGCTCTCTAAATTTTACAGTTAGATGATGTACTTTGAAATTGAGTAATAGTTTGACAGATATACAGAAAAGATGCATAATATTGGGTTAGATGGCACTTAAATGTACAAAAACCAAGATAACTAATTGCAATATAAAGACCAAAGCATTTAATTAGATAGTCTCTTAGTAGATTATAAATATAAAAACTAGTATAGAACCTTTAAACAAACTATTTAAATAAATAATCAAAAGTTATATATATAGCTATTTGTATGCTTACTCTGTACAAGTAATATATAATATATTAATTAAAAATACAAATAAAAACATTAGCATCATTAACATTGACTTTAATAATAATAATAATAATAAAATTTTAAAAGAAATTAAATAAATATTGTTGTTATTTTCTTTTTTATAAAGAACAATTTTAAAACTATTAGAAAAGTTTTAATAGAAGCAATTAAGGTCTGCTGTATTAGACTCTTGTTAAGTTAAGATAGACATTTTTAAGTATCAGTAAGTTGAGTAAATATTGTATTAAAAAGAAAACTTAGAGAATTTTTCTAAATTAAAAATATAGTTATAATAATTAATTTTGCAAAAGTAATAGATAAAAATAAGAGTTATAATATTGAGATGCTACTAAAGTAATATTAATATATAACTAAAATAATTAGAATAACTAATATAACTCAGATACTAGATATAAATAGAATATAAAGTACAAATTACTATTGATATAGGGTATACAGTTGAGAACAGCACTATAAAGACAAGAAGAAATGCAATAAATTGTTACTTTAAATTTGTTAATGTCATATAACATTATTCAAGACAGATAAGGCAGATTTGATTTGGCACAGATTAAAGGTGGCCTTAAGGATGTTACAAAAGATAATTAAAAGAAGTATAGAGTTTTTATTATAATTTATTTAATTGGTTTTAACAACTAGAACTTTATTAATTTTTATTTTATTTATTTTAGAGCAAATTAAAGGTAATTTGGTTTTTATTACAGAATAGTTTCTTTATTATTATTACAAGAGGATAGGACTATATTCTACAAAAAGATAAATTTGAACCATATTTATAAAAACTTTTTAAGGAGAAAAAGAGAACTTTGAACATAACTTGGAGCACTTTTTTCTCATTGTTACTATTTATTTTTTTCTTATTTGCTAATACTTTTTCTTTTTTTTTACAATCCATCTGTTGTTACTTTAGAATTTTTTCTATCATTTCATAACAACAAACAACCAATATATGATAATACATTGACATAGTCACAGACTTTACCTATTAAGGTAATATTATTTTAACAGTTGTATTACAAATTAAGCAGATGGCTTTTCTTCAATAAATCAGTACTGGCACTTAATAAAGAACTTAATTTGTTCTGAGTCATGGCATCATAATATAATGGTTTTTTGTGATACAAATCATGGGCTGTTAAGCAATGTTTTTTTATAGTCCTAGAGTTGGATCTATCCATAACACTATATAATATTAATAAGAACCAAATATAGAAATAATAGATTAAATTAAATGAATTTTTATAAATAAATAGATTACAAAATCTTGATATAAATTAATAATATAATAAAGTGTGGTGTTCTAGTAAAGTGGTCAGGTTGTTAACCCCAAATGGTAGGTTAGGTGTTCAAATCCTATTGATAGTAAAAATTTAGATAACTATCTATATAATATTTATATTATAGCAACTGTTACTAATAATTGAGTTAAAATACCTGTAATAGCAATTGTATCAGCATAACTAGCAGATCATAAAGCATCTGTACAATATTGAAGTAATACAGAAAAATACAAACTGACAACTAGGTAGTACAAACACTAGATAAGTTCTTGTGACTATATAAATTTATTGAAATTAGGTAACAAGAAGTCTATTTGAGAAGACCTAAATAAAAAAGTAATTAGATTTTTAATAGTACTACTGTAAAGGCTAGTCTAAAGAAACAGTTACCAAAGACTTAGTAACTAAACAGGCAAAAACCTTCAGGTTGGGAGTCTTAGAGGTATTACCAATCAGGTTGCCAAAACAAATCAGAAAAAAAGATATTGGGCTAATCTAATATACTAATAGACTGGTTATAGTTCTATTTGAGCTATCTGGATTAAAAGTTTAATGAAATTTAAGTAAATACTAAAGTATTGAAGTTATGCTATAAAGTAGATACTGGAGTCTAAATAAACTCTACAAGAGCATAGTGGTTTAATGATTAAGCTTTGACTGCAAGTATTGGTTCTGTTATAGTGATACCTAGATCAGCTATAAAAATAAATACAGAAGGCTCTGAGAGGTTTATCTTAAGGATAAAATAGTCCTAAGCTTGAGACAATGATCTGGGCATCTGAGTATAACTCAGTGAGTTAACACAGGTTACAGGTTCAGAGTATTTAAAGTAGAACATTCAAGCAAAGGTGTTAGATATAACAATTAGTAAAGAATCTTCAAGTAGACTTCTTAAATAGATAATATAAAAAAGTTATAAATATAGCCAATTGTACACTTTTCTGTAGTAGTTCATAGAATCATATTACTAAAAGTTATTAATAAAAGTAAAAGACCAAAAAGGTTATCTTAATAGCAAAAAAAAATAAAAATAAATAATAATGTATAAATTAAAAAATAATTATATAGTTATATAAAAAATATATAAGAAGAAAAAGAAATAGAAAAGTATAATAACTTAGTAAAGTAGATAAGTTGTCAATCTTCTAAATAATAGGTTGAATGTTTAAATTCTATTAATAATAAAAATTTGGATAATTACCTATATAATACTTATATTATATTAACTGTTTTTAATAATTAAATTAAAATACTTATAATAGTGATTATACTAGCATAACTGATAAATTATGAAACATCTGTATAAATATAGAATTACACAAAGGAATGCAAACTGGCATTAAGCAATGCAAACTTTAAAAAGTTTTTGTGATTGTGTAAATTTATTAAAATTAAAAAACAAAAAATCAATTTGAAAAAATCTGAGTAGTAAAATAGTATAGATCTTTGATGATACTATTGTAAAAACTAGCTTTATAAAACAGATAGCTGAAGTATCTAAACAAATAAGAATCTTTGAATTAAATTTCTGAAAATACTACTAATTAGTTGTCGAAATGAACTAGAAAAAAAAAAATATTGAGCTGATTTGATATATTAATAGACTAGTTATAGTTTTATTAGGCTATCTAAATTAAAAGTCTAAAGAACAAGCAAAAGTATACTAAAATATTTTGAATATACTGTAAAATAGATACTAAAGTCCAAGTAAACTTTATAAGAACATAGTAGTTTAATAACTAGCTCTGACTACAAGTGTTGGTTTTACTATAGTAATATGTATTAGATTAGCTATAAAAATAGTTACAGAAGGTTTTAGAAGATTTATCTTAAGGATAAAATAGTTCCAAGTTTAAGACAAGAACCTGGACATAATTTAGTAATATTAACACAAATGCAAGTTTAGAAGGTTTAAAATAAAATATTTATTAAATATAGAAATTGATAAAGAACCTTTAAGCAAACTTCTTAAATAATAATATAGAAAAGTTATATGTATAGCCAATTGTACATTTTTTCTATAGTGATTCACAAAATTACATTATTAAAAAAATTATTAATAAAAATCAAAAGACCAAAAAGGGCTTTTTTTAAAAAAAAAAAATAAAATAAAATATGAACAAAAAATAGAAAAAGAGTTTTGCAAAAAAGTAAAAGATGAATTTAGTTGTAGTTAAGTTAATATTAAATTAAAAATTTTTATTTAGTACTTGTTTTGATTAAGTTAATATATACTATAACTTTACTTAAGAATATAAAACATATTAAATTAGTAAAAACAGTAAGAAAAATAAATTTTTAAATCTAAAGACTAAAGGCTATTAGTACAGTTTTCTTAGTAAGTTTAATATATAAAAACTTAATGTTTGCAGAATATATATAAATTGATAAACTAAATATATTTACTTAAGAGCCCAAAAAAGATTATCTTAGTAAAATAATTAGTTATAAATGTTTTTAAATAAATAATTTTTTTAGTTAATTTTTGTATAATAGATTTGTAAAAAAAAGTTTTTTATATTTATTACTTTATATAGACTAGTATAATTTATATAATAATATAATTTATATATAATGAAATATGGCAACCTAGTAAAGTAGTTAGGTTATCAATCTTCTAAGTGAAGATTAAGTATTTACATCAATACAACCTTTATATAACCTTTATTTAAACATTTGTATATATAATATTAGAGATTATAACACAGTAACTAAAAGAGAAGCTTGGCAGAATTATTGTTTTTACAATAATATTTATGTTTTTTGTATTACTAAAACTAAAATTACTAACAGTACTAACCTTCAATTTTACAATAATAGCCTATTCACTTATTTCTGAACTAATTCAGAAAGCTTAGCAGAAGGTACTGCTATTATGATTCACAAACATTTATAACCTTATGTATACAATTGCCAAACACATTCTGATAAAGCAATTGCTTTAGTTTTTTTTTTCAAAAGTAAAATTAAACTCTGAATTATAATTGTTTATTTTTTTTTTACTGATATGCAAAAATGTAATAATATATAAAATACTGTTATTACATAGATCTAACAAGTGATATTTCAATCTAAATTAGAACTCAAAAAAACACTTCAGACTGCAACATTCTTTTACCAAATAGCCAATATTTAAATCAACTCCTCCAAATCTATCTTTATATTAAATCAACTCCAAACTACTACTCAATTCTTTAATTTCACTCTTACATCTATTTTAGCTAATCAACCTTTTAAATTTCTTGGCTGTTAGTTTACACTTAATAACAAACAAACTACACAAATTAAATTAATTCAAGAATCATTCCAACTTATAAACATTGCTAGTACCAAAAAAATCATAAATAAACAAATAATTTATATTATCAACATAGTTATTATTCTCATTTTAGAATACTGAATATACAATTTAGTTCTCTCTCATTCTGTATGCAACAAAATTTTAGCCAAATATTTAACTGTGCTAAACATAAATCTCATTTAGTCTGTTCTATCCCAAACAGCACCATGCTTAACCTATTTTTATATAATATATACAATATCTAGGACATTCAGCTTCAACATCATATATTTAACTTCATGTTACGAATTAACAATTCTGATTTACTAGGAACTTTTACATGTATTTAACTACAATAATTACAAAATAATCTTTGGTCAACTACAAACATATTATAACACCCCTAACCTAATATTGATGGATCTAACAAATATACTTTAAACTTCAAAATTATTTAACTTTTTATATACATTAACATGTCTATAACAGCTAATAATAATGTATCTTGGCCCAATATTATATATTACAATCTTCAATTACTTGAACTAATCATGTCTTCCTATTTCCAATATACTACCTTCAAAAAACAACTTAGAAAACTTAATATCTTGTATCTTGAACAACTCTGCACTGCAAATAATACTATTCTACTCTAATGGAATCATCTTTTACCTCACTTAGTACAGCTACCCAAAAAATGTAAGCCATCTTGGTTTACATGTCTAGAAAATACTATAACAACTAACAACAGCTCTAGAATATTACTTCC
This sequence comes from Cetraspora pellucida, assembly GCA_910591915.1. Classification (NCBI taxonomy): domain Eukaryota; kingdom Fungi; phylum Glomeromycota; class Glomeromycetes; order Diversisporales; family Gigasporaceae; genus Cetraspora; species Cetraspora pellucida. The sequence goes on from CAJVQA010004513.1 coordinate 10,223, forward strand.
ACAATACCAACAAACCAGACATAACCCCTTTGCTTACAACTCTCAACACATCTTTAAAAAACTTAAACCTTGGTTACTAATATACAATAATAATATTATTATTGGCAAAATTCGCAGATATTTTAAAAATGACAACCAAATCTCTATTACATACTGAAAACAAATATCAATACAAAACTTTCTACTCACTACTCTCTTTTATCAATTGAATGCTTAGCTTGTACAGGTTGCTACCTCAACTCTCACAGAGTTGCAAATTGTTGTACAATTAATATATCATCAATAATTTCTACTCAATTTCTTAAAAATGTTTTTTCTACTACTCTCAACTTTAATGCAAACTATATTGATTTGATTCATTTAACTGCAATCAAACATCCATTATCTCTACCTTTTGCCCCTACTATTTATATCTCAGACTCTTTTACATTAGAAATTTTTGAGCAAAGAGAAGCCACACATATGCTCGAACAATATTTCTTTACCAATACAGCACAAAATACATTTAACTTCTATACTGATAGCTCTGTAATTGACATTGGTACAGACCAATGTACAATGGGTATTAGATAGGTATAAGTTAATGATTCTGACCAAATAATTCACAAATTCTTAGCTAAAATCCATTACTGGCCATCTTCTTACAAAGCTAAACTAATGTCAATTCTTTTAGCTATTTCAATTACTTCTCACAACTTAATAATCAATATCTTCACTAATTCTTAGTTAATAATTACTAAATATTCAAAAATATATACTACTTTTTCAAACCTTAACAAGCTTTTCAAATTCAGCTCATGGCCTATATAGCACACTCTGCTCAGTATTATCAAATCTTATAACCACCAGATTAACTTTCATAAAGTACAAGCCCACTCTGATAACATCCTTAATAATTTAGTTGACTCACTAGCAAAACAACATAATTCATCATCTACATTATACTTTAACTACACAAGCATCTATAATCCATATTATATAATTTTTTGGGACCAATATTTTATTGAACATCCAACTAGAAGCTTCACCAAAAATATCTGCAGAGCCTACATTCTAGCAATATAGTCTTCTCAAAAACATAACATAGAATGGGAAACCTTGGTCTCTCAAATTGATTGGAGATTAACTTGGTTATTTTTTAACCATAACCAAAAACCAACTCATAATATTACTAACTTCAAACTCAACTACTTTAAATCTTTCAAAATTAAAATCTTATTAAATGAACTTTCTATCTACTTTCAGTTTCATAAAACTTACCCATACACTTTTTACAATACTAACTGTTTTAATTGCAATCTTGCTGATTCCTCAACCTATTGGTGTATATGCTTAAACTCATCACTTATTTTTAATATTATCCAAACTAGCATATCGAATATATTAATCATACAGATTTTGATCTATCTATAAACCAAAAAGAAGAACTTATTTATAAAATCAGTAATCACTATGCCTTCTATTCTATACCTCTTCAAACCAATTAATACTATCTTGATATTACACTCAAAGAACTTATCTCTAAATCTCTAATTAAGATTGTACAAAACTTTAACATCTCATACAAACTAGCTTCACAAACAATTATTGCTATTCTGCTTAAAGTTAATGAACTTTCTTATGAACAAATATGAAAACCATATTGTATAAACTTTGCTAACTAGAAACAACAACAAGGACTTAAACTACTTTATGCCAGACCCTTATCTCAATCAAATCAAAATAACAAAAAAAACTCCAATTGCAAAAATTATACTTATTCTTGTCTATGTGGGCTACCTGACCAACTACACTCCAATTCTAATACCTGTCTACCTACTGGTTATGCTATTTATAAAATTAACATCTGGATTATTCTTTGGATTAAATATAATATTTCTTATAATCATATTCTAAACTTACAAATCTAGGTGAGTCTTGACCACTCTAGTAGGTTTAGATTATAGATAAATGTGTCTGAGCTTTAATTCTTGAATATAGTTTTTCTTTTATTTGTACTTAGAGTAGCTTTATAGTTAGCAGTTTAATGGTTTAGCTCTAACTGCAAATGTTATTTTTAGCCATAGCATTTATATAGAAAATTACTTTTTGTATATAGCAGCTCCATGTAGCTACTAATTTTTAAACTACCAATAAAGATACAAGCAAGGCCTCACCTTAATACCAAAAAAATAAAAAATAAAATAGATCTAACAAATTCTTTAACATAATCTTTATTTAATAATACTTGGTAACTTTAATATACATAATGATATCTGTAACTCATTATTTAAATTTAAACTTATTAACTATTTACACTATTTTAACATGTTTGTTTTCAGCATGCATATTAATAACAAGCATTTTATAAGATTAAATAATACTAGTCATAGTTTCATTAACTATATTTAGACTGATTTATTTAATATTCAATTCTTTTTCTTATATAAACTTAATAATAGCTATATCTTAATACTTAGTGATCATTCTATTTTCACATTTACCTAGATCTTTATTAATACATATAGCAAACTTTCATATTATCATACTGGTATCAGTTACAGAATCTTTAACTATAAAGCTATATTAACTGACAAATGAACAGAATTCTTAGACCTTTTTTCTTACAAACTTAGTTTATATAATATACTACTCAATAGAATACTAATGAAAGTATTGAAACAATTTAGTATAAGATTGAATACTCAATAATTAATACTACAATATACTCTATTTCTAACAAAAAAATCTATAAATGTAGCTACAATTATCAATACTTCTCTTACTTTATCTTACTTAATACATTACTTAAAGAACTTAAACATCTAATAAAAATTGTTAAAAACATTTACAATAACATTAACATGAATATAATAAATTCTAAAATCTATATTATTAATAACAGATCCTATTGTAAACTTCAAACACTTGATCCAGATAATTATTCTCAAATTCATGCATAGATCCAATATGCACAAAATATCTGAAAACAACTATATTATATTCATTATACAAAAAACTTGCTGCTACTTTGTCAACAAATCTAACAAGCTACTGAAAAAAGATGTAAAACACTTTCAACAAATTCTAAACAAGACATCAATAGTATACTTAATTGATACAAAGCTCTTATTCATTTCTCCAATATCAAACTCTCTAACCAACTTATTATAAACTTCAAACTTATAAAACAGCATATACAATCACACATTCATAACTAGACTGCATATCAACCAACTGATTAAATACTGTTTGATAGCTTCTGGCATACATACTATCAATCACAATTACATATTAATACACAATAATATAACTTTCTTAACTCTTTTATAACAAAAAAAGAAATTCTTCAAACTTTATTAAAACTCTCTAATAAAAAAGTCTGTAAACCTACAGATATCAGCTATAAAATGCTTAAACATGCAAATACTATTTGTATCAAAGTCATTACAGTTCTATTTAATTATTGCTTCAACTTAAGTCAAATTTTCAAACAATGAAAACATAGTAGAATTTATTCTATTTCAAAACATAATACATATAATATATTTAATGATAACTTAAGTCTTATTTGTCTTATTAGTCTTATTAAATATATTCAAAAAGTTTATACAAAAATTATTACTAACAGAATCAGTACTATGTTTTTTCAACATCTTATTTTTTCATTATATAATTATGTCACTTTATTTAACAACAGCACATTTATACTAATTTATATACTTAATATTCTTATTAAAGATGTATTATGCAACTACAAACCAAATTGGCTTTTATTTCAAAATATGAGTAAAGCATATAACTTTGTTTTTTTTTTTTATCAATATAATATTCAAGTAGAAACTTTTTATATATAGAATTATAATTTCTAAAATTAAAGATTTTTAAACTATATTTGTGTTACAAGTTGGTATCCAATATGTGATTATATCACCTATTTCCTATGAATACTATAGCTAACTATTTCAAATTAGATTCTAGCTAGAATAGATTGGAAAAGACCTTCAAGTAATTGTTTAAACATTATTAAATACAAATAGTTAGTAAATAACCTTGTGTGAACTATTTGATAATAAAAGAATTAGTATTTATAGGTTAAAAAGAGATTGTTATATTGTTTGAGGAATTTGGTAATATTAGTAGATAAATTTAGTGCATTTAGGTTTTAATGTAATGTTATAGGATTTTTTTCATTAGTGTTAGTATGTGTTGCAAGTAGATCAGAAATCTTGATAAAACTAGTTTAATAGATTGTTTGAAACCTGAAATAAGAGAGCATCAGTTTGTTTGTTAATAAGTGCTTTAATACTTTTATAGATAATAGAAATAAAGGTTCAAGTAATAGTATATAAAATATATTTGAATTGAGGATTTGGTGTATTGAGTATACATATGACTCTGTTAATTTTATTCTTCTTCAAAGATCTTTACAATGTCTTGTCCTTTTTTACTTTATTATAAATGCCATTATTAATATACTTCATAATTAACAAAATTAAATTATTATAAACTTTGGACTTACTTTATCATATCTTATATACAATAGTATTGATCAAAATAAATTATTACTTCTCTTTTATAAAGAATTTACTATGACTTACTTATTTTCTACATTTATAACATCTTTAAAGATTATATTATATAAGTTTTTTAGCTAACTAATCTAAAATATTAAACATACAATAAGCTTAGCTTATATTGCTTAGTTCTTGCTTATATGAATAATACTTTCTAAATTGCATCTTCATAACAAAAACTATCACAAATCTTTTTCACAACTTAATCATTTTTTAACATAACTAATATACAAATTAACACCTCTAAATCTGTACTTACAACTAATAACAAACAAACTAACTACACTTCTATTATATATAACAACTATTTTCTTAACCTTTATTTACTAAAGAAACTATTTAAATTTCTTAAATATTGGTTTATGCATAATAACAAACAAGCAAACAAACCAAACTTATCACTGCAAAATTATTATATCTTGTCAAAATTATAAGCACCAAACAAATTACTAATATATATATACATTATATTATCAATATTGTTATTATTTTCACAATTAAATACCATTTTCATAATATTCTTTTCAACTAATATACATGTAACAAAATTATTACAAGTTACATAGAACTTGTGAAAAGCAAAGCTAAACTCAGTTGCACAATTTCTACTAGTATATTACTTTATCTTCAGTTATATAATATCTGTAACAGAGGGTTTAAATTTGCAAGACTTTTAGTTGACTTGCAGGCATAGCATCTAGTATAGAACTTATATAATAATGTATAAGCAGACTACTTAAATTAGACACTAAAAGTGCATATGTGGTTAGTTGTAACCTCCAATATAAGGTAGTCCCTGATGACATGCTGTGTCCTATATACTTGAATAAAAATGTCATATTTCAAAGATAGAGACTTTAATATTAAAAAAAAATAATAATAATATCTGTAAATTATAGAATATACAACTACAACATCATATTACAAACTCTATTAAGAGACTTAATTCTGCTAATTTATTAGAAATAAATACTTATATTAGGCTTTAACAACTTCAGAACAACTTGTGATCACCTACTAGTATTCTGATATATAATAATCCTATTATTAATATGCCTAACAAATATATTGTTAATTTTAAAATTATTTAACTTTTTAAACATCTTAATATTATATTTGCATCTAATCTATTATACAATATTCTATATACTATTCAAAAAGAATTTATTTTACTCGAATCACTACTTTTATCATATTCAAAATACTTAACATTTAAAAAATAACTTAGATACTATTATATTCTTTACTTAGATCAACTAACTATATTTAACAACTTATATTTTTTAGATTAGAAACACATATTTATATATATAAACAAAATTTTTAAAAGCAAACAATTACTTTGATTTAATTATTTAAAAGATTAAACTACAAGTCATTCATATAATTGTACTTTTTATTAATATTTATACTTACCTAGTACAAACTATTATAGTTATTTAACTGAACATTTTCTTTTATAAAAAAAATTATGCCTTATTACAGTATTTAATAATTAAATTATTATTAGCAAAGTCAAAAAACAACACTTTTTTTCAAAAACTATTCTTATTATTTATCAGCAATGCTACATAGAACAATAATTTACTTGTTTCTATTTACTTCTATCTATTCAATTACAAGTATGCCCAGATTGCTCTTTTAACTTACATACAATTACCAATAAAAATATAATTAATATTCTTATTAATCTCTCTTTTAAATTTTTTGGTCAAGTTAATATATATAACAAAACTCTTAACTTTAATGCCAACTATTTTAATCTTATATACTTCATTGCAATTTGATATTCTATTTAAATTTTTAACTCTTTCAATATTAATATTACAATATACTTAATTTTAACTATATTTGAACCTAGTATTTTAATATACAATTTTTAACAAATTGTTAACTACAATGTACAATTATCAGAACTTTATTTTTATACAGATGACTTAGTTATTAATCTGAGTATCTTATAATACTTTATAGATATTAGATAAGACCAAATTTTAAACAACAATATATTGCATATATTTCAAGCTTAAACAAAATATTGACTTTGCTTTTTTAAGTCTAAGCTTACTGCTATCTTATTAATTCTTATTATTTCTTTTAGAAACTGTACTATATATATATATACTAACTTACAGTTTGTAATCTCCAAATATCACAGTCTTTCAAACTCAACTTATATGCTATTCTATATATATACATTATGCTTCTTACTATGAAATACACTTATTAATTTTATCAAATTATACAATATTTATATTATCTTTTACAAAGTCACTGCTTATTAAAATGATTAGTACAATAAGCTTGCAAACTAACTTGCATGCAGTTACTATAATTTGCTATATATTACCTTTATGTTTTATAATATTTACAATTCTATATATATCTTAAATTTTAAAAACTTTTCCTCCAACTCTACTTTTAATATATCAGACCTATTTCTTAACAATACTTCATTCTTACATCCACTAACAACCAGGCCACAAACCTCTATATTAACCCAAAACTTACATGACCTACACCTAAATATTGCCACACACAATATTCAAGGCTTTAATACAGCAACTAAAAAGGAAGCTTGGCAAAATTACTGTCTTTACAACAATATTAATATAGCATGTATTACTGAAACAAAAATTGCTAACAAAACTAATCTTAAGTTTTGCAATAACAATCTTTTTAC
>CAJVQA010004514.1:0-17457 GCA_910591915.1 Cetraspora pellucida
GAACTGAGAACAAATGCAAAGAAGACAAATAGAAGAAAATATAGATAAATGATGTGAAATGATCAAAACAGACCAAGAAAAAATGCTTGCCAGACTTCTAAACAAATCATATAAAAAGATATTACTTGATAGGCTTATTAAGCAAATAGAAGAGGTGATATATCTAATAATAAAGCCAGAAGAGATTAAGGCAAATATAGCAGAATATTATAAGTTGCAGTTTAGAAAAAGAAACACCAAACTAGAAACAATAACAGAAAAGTAAAAAGAGATATACAAACTAAGAGAAAGCATTAGAGAGGAATAGTATGCAGAACTTGAAGAAAAAATCAAAGAAAAATAATAAGAAGAAACACTAAAAGAGTTAAAGACAGGAATAGCTCCTAGTATCTCAAATATAAGCTATATACTAATCAAAAAAGCAGAAGCAAAGACACAAGAAATTTTCAAAAATTTTGCAAACCTATGTTTAAAAATAGAAGAAATCTCAATAAAGTGAAAAATAGTACAAGTTTACCTGATATCAAAGAATATAGAATAGGGATATAGTTTAAACAACATCTGTTTGATAGCATTAATCAAGACATTAAGAAAGGTTGTTACAAAGGTGATAACAAAAAGACTTGCCAAAGTATTTATGAAAAGAAAAATATTTAAAGAACTAAACTTTGCAGGTCTTCCAAGAAACTCAACAGAGCAACTAGTACAGATTTTAAACATGATAATAGAAGAAGCAAAAGAAAAAGATAAAGAAATATGAATACTGTTGCAGGATATGAAAAAGGCATTTAACTCAGTTTCTCTTGAAAGTCTTGAACTAGCATTGCAAAGAATTAAAATATCCAAAAAAACAATTAAATATATATTGAAACTTTTTTACAAGAGACAACTAAGAATAATTACAGCATATGGCCTAACAGAAGAACTAACAGCAGGAGATGGAATAGACCAAGATAAGGTAATCTCACTACTAATATGGCATCTCTTTTATGATCTATTACTAAAAAGAATCCAAGAAGATAAAGGGTTAGAGTATACAGTCGAGCAACAAATGCAAATAGGTATGCAATGTAACAATATTACAAGATATCATTAAGTAGCAATTGTATATGCAGATAATACAATATGGATTGCAAACAGTAAAAAGCAACTATTAAAGATCTTAGAAATAGTGAAAGAGTTCTTTGAAATAAATAATATAAAAAGAAATAGATCAAAGTCAAAACTGATAATAATAAATACAAAAGTCAAAAAAGAGGAAAAAGCAGTAATATATAGAAAAAGCAAGATAATAGAAGAACTAAGACACAAAATAGTCTGCTCATTGGAAATATGATTAAATAGCAGAATGCAAGAAGTGCAAGTAAAGAAGAAGGCAAAAGGAATAGTAAGCCAGACTATAAGAGATTTAAAGTATAAAAAAATGATGATGAGCCAGATTGCATATATAAACAATATGGTAATAATACCTAAACTAAGCTATATGTTACAACTAATAAAGCTGTTAGACAGAAGTCTAAATGAAATATATCAACTAATAATAAGTTTGACAAAACAAAAAAGCAGTTTACAAAAAACAACAGAAAACTGTATAATAAAGTACAAGGATCTTAGTAGCTATAGAACATTGTAATAAGAGTTAACTATAAAGCAAGTAAGTGGCCTTGTAGCAAGGCTAAACAGACAAGACAGTCTTGGACAATTAACAAGACTAAGAATAATACAAGACTATCAAAAAGCAGGCTTAGCAGAAGATATATGGAAGACAAAAGAGTTGCCAGAAACTGAAACATATTTGAAGAATAACTTAACATGCCTTACAATACTCAAAGCAAAAAAGCTAAAAATAAATATTAGAACAGAAACTGAGCTATAAACAATGCCCAGGTATGGTATCAAAATACAAGAACTAGTAGATGCACAAGTGTAAAAAAAAAGGGCAGTTAAAGTAAATGAAGCTGATCTAATATACCTAAATCAACTACTTGACACAAGAGAAGAAAAACTAATCACATAACAGCAATTAAAAAGCTATCAAGGTTAATCAAGTAAAGAAAAAAAAGCAGAATGGTTTAAGGCAATTAAATCAAAAGTACTTAATAACTCAGAAAGTAGAGTAGTGCAAAGATACTTTAAGACTGATGAACAAAATATCTAGGCAATGCAAGTCAAATAGAAGCAAATATCAGAAGATAAAAGAAAAAAAGAATAGATAGTATATGGCATACAAGATTACAAACAACTTGAAAAAATAGTTAAAAAGAAAAAGAAAAAAGTGTTAATTAAATATTAGCAAATGAAATGCAAAGAGAACGAAGTAGCAACCGAGATCAAAAGATGTGAAGAGTGGATAAGAAAAGAAAAACAGATAGAAAACAGTTGTTAGCAATGAACAAGATTAAGTAAAAGTATTTATGTAATTCCAGATAGATTAATAAGTAAAAGCAGCAAACAAATCAAGATAACAGTAGACCAAATAACAAACAAAACAGAAACAAGCAGATCTAAAATAAGTGAATACAAATTAAAAGGCCTTATAATAATAGAGGAACTAGAAATAGAAATTATTAAATGACAAAAATTAGAAGAGAATATTAGCCAAGAAATAATAGAAGTCCTAAAAAAAAATATTATGAGAAACAAAAGCAAATATACAATATATACTGATAGTGCAACTAATGGGAAAGACTGTAAAGAGTTAATGGTTAAGAACAATATGGGTATAGGATAGGTCCAAACAAATGAAATACAAGAATGCCAAAAGAAGAATTAACACTTAAACTTGAAGGATAGCAAACATCAACAGTAGCAGAGGTGGTAGCAATTTAGGCAACAATCTTAATGATACTGAAAGAGAAACAAATTGAGATATATACTAACAGTAATGCTGCAATAAGAACCATTAGTAGGAGTCTAAAACAAATGGACAGAAACAAGATTATTAAAAAGAAAAATGCAATGTGAATAATAAAGATTAAAGATCTTGTCAAAACAAAAAACATTTAGATAGATTTAGTTAAAGTGAAAAGACATAGTAAAAATAGATAGAATAATAAGGCTGATAGTTTAGCAAAGAAAGAAATAATGAGTAGAAAAATAATACAGGCCAAAAAAGTTAGTTGTAAAGAGATAGAGTACTGCCTAGAGTGAGAAAACAGATGAACTGACATACTAGCCAGACTGCTATGCAAGTTAGTAGAAAATGTAAAAATAGGAGCAGAGTGAAAAAAAACAAGAGCAGTTAAAGGTTTAGAGCCAAAAACAGAAACCACAATTTACAATTGAACTTATTTTTGGAAAAAGCTAAAGATGACTAAGGGAATATACTGCATAACAAGAAGAAGCAGCTCCAGAAGAAGTGCATTTATTAAGTGCATAATAAATAAGTTTCTGACTTTGAAAGAACTTAACAAAAGAAGACCAGATATATACACAACAGTAGAATACCAAGTATGCCAAGATAAAGTAAAAGAAATGCAAGCATACTTGGCAGTATGCAAGGGGCAAAGAAGTCTCTAGAAGAGAATTCAAAAAGTGCTATTGCAACAGTATAAAAGAAATTAAAAGAAGAAGAAAAGATCTGGATTCCCCCATATGTGTTATATACAGTGCTCTTTGAAAAAACAGAAATAAAAGAAATCAAAATAAGAGAAGCACTAATAAAAGGTCTAATCACAAGAGAAATGTAAGACAAACTGGCATAGCTCTTAAATTCAAAATCAAGACAAATGCAGTAGCAATAACAGCCTGAGACACATTTTATGAACAAGTATAGAGAATATATTATGAAAAAATTATCAAATAAGAGAAAAAAATTAAAATAACAGGTAAAATTAAAAGGAAGAAAGGTAAAAAGCTAAAGGAACCAAGAAAATAAGAAAAGGCAAATTAAGAAAAATAGAAGAAAAGAAAGATGAAATAAAAAAAAAAAAAAAGCAAGTTAAGAAGGAAGTAATAAAGACAATTTTGGGGCTTGTTATGGAAGGGAGAAGACCCTTTCATTATAAACTTTAAGTAGTCAGACAAGCAGCTTACTTCTGCTTGAAGTAATGTAGCAGGTTGCACTTAGGTACTAGCAAGATGGTAAAGTGATGCTAGACTTAAATATTAGGAATATTTATGTAGTTACAAATGTAATTTCAAAAGCTTAATAAAATACTAGCATGACTGCTTATATGTCAAAAAAAAAAAACTCTTTTAATAAACAACAAGAAAATTTACTAAAAAATAACAAAATCTTATTATAAAATAGCAAAAAAACTTAATCAAAAATAGTTAAAAAACTTATTACAAATTAGTGAAAATTTCTATTATAAAACACAAAACTTTATTATAAAATAATAAAAAAATTATTACAAAATAATAAAAAAAACAATTAGGAAGTAATAATAGAAATTATTATAAAATAATAAAAAAAAAATATTACAAAATAGTAAAAACTATTACAAAATAATAAAAAATTACAGAAAGATAAAAGCCTACTTGAAAGACCTAAGTAGAAAAGTAATCTGAACTTTTGATAATGCTATTGTAAAGACTAGACCTATAAAATAGAACAAGAACTTGTAAAACTAAGCAAATATGCTAGTTTTTGAGAAGAGACTAGATGAATCAACTAGGTCACTAGAATTTCTGGATTTCAGAGGAAAAAGTTACATACTGGCAAATATATAAACCAAAAGTGTATAGTTACGACTTGCCTTTCTAGACTATCTGTATTGGCAGCTTAATAAAACTTGAATTAAATACCAAACTAGTAAGAATATGTTATGAAGTTAGTACTAAGATTAGAGTGAACTCTATAAGAGTATAACAGTTTAATGATATGATCTAACCACTAGTGTTGGTCTCAGTTATAGCAATACCAAGTTAGCTATAAGAATGTGATACAAAAGATTTGGAAGGTTTAGTACAAGGTCAAAGGTTTTTCATATGAGTAAACTGCTTTAAAGACTTAGTGACTATGGCATATTTTCATCAAAATCAGCCAGAGTTGTTGATAGGCAAAGGTAGATAAGTGGATATGAAAATTAGAGTAGTTAAATATGGAATCTACAAGCAGGTTTCAGGTATGACAGCTAGTATAGAACCTTCAGATAACTATTTAAATTAGACAATGGCTAAAGTTGTACAAGTGACTAGTTGTACATTCTTTCTATAATTGCTCTTTATGGTTGTAAAGTATTTATTAGTCAAATATACTACCAATAAAATTCTGAATCACAAGTACTCATCTTAATATTTAAAAAAAAAAATAATAATAAAAAAATTAATATAAAATAACAAAACAATTAGTATAAAACAACAAAAAAATAAAATTTCTTTACTGATTACTTATACACAAAATTGTAAAAAAATATTTTAGAAGTTTATCAGAAAATGACTATTGAAATTAACTTTACAAATCTAAGAAAAAAGATAGAGCTAGTAAAAAAGGTATAACAAGAGAAAAAGTAGAAAGTTAGAAAACTTGATAAAAAAGACAAAGAAAAAAACATCTTATTTGATCTTTTAAAAAGCAAAATTTGGAGAACTCTTTGTAACTTGGAAATACAAATCTATAAATTACAGCAACATGTGAATAGACAAACAAAACAAATATGTGCATTAAAAGATGTACAAATAAGTTTAATTTGGATAGTAATAAATATAAAGCATAGAAAATTTCAGAACTACAAATAACAAATAGGAGTTATTAATAATTAAACCAAATATAAGTAGTACACAAAATTGAAAAAAAACCAAATGTCAACATATATTAGAAGAGCATATTGAGCAGTAAATAGCATATACAACAAGATGTTTTTTAATCAAGCTAGTAAAATCTTTGCAATATCAGACAGAGAAGATGAAATTATGACTATACTAATAAAACAAAATGTATTAGAAGTTGCTTGTTATATATAACTAGAGAAATAATTAAGAAAGTAGATAAAGGGTAGTCAGAAAAGAAGATCAATGTCATTAAACAAAACAAAACTATTATAATAAAAGAATCTGCAATAGGACAGATACAAAATAAAGAGAAAGAGTTTCAATAACAGTTAATGAAAGCAAATCAAAATCAAGAAGAAGCATACAAAATAGTATAAAAAAGAAAAACAGAAATTGAAAAGACAATTAAAAAGAAAATACAAAACAATACTAAAAACCTACAAAAAAAAATAAGTATAGAGGTAAGTTAGGTAAACAATGATTAAGAAAAAATGAATTTGTCTAGCCAGAAAAGAAATACAAAAGAACAAAAACAAGAACAAAAACAAAAAAGTATTGAACCAGAAATTGAAAAAAAAATCAACATAGTTGGAGAACCTCTTGAAAAAAGCATATAGGTTTCAAGCAAAAGAAATTGTAACCAAAACAACAGTCTACTTGTTAATATACTAGCATACAATGTATCAGAAAAAAACAAAAAAAGAGAATATAAATTTATTAGATGATCATTAAGAAATAATATACATGTTAAAAACATTTAAGAGATCTTTAAAAGAGGAAATTTATAAATAGAAGTAGGCTTTGACTATGAATATGACAGAAATGAAGCAATACAAAGAATTAACAAAAAGAAGAGTAACTAGTATAGAATGATATTAGAAAAAAAAAGGCATTATAAAGAAACAGATACAATGTAATAAAAGATGTCAAAAAGAAAATAATAACAATTTGAGAACTAAAGAAGAAAAATCTAAATAAAAGAAAAATGAAATTAAAACCAATACAAAACAAATGAAAAATTAGAAAACACAAGTTATCTAACAATTTGAAACTTATCAACAGAAATAAATTAAAAAGAATTAGAATATATCTGTAGAAAATTTAGAAAACTCCATATAGTAAGAATTAAAAGATCAAAATATAAAGCCTTAGTAGTAGTTAAGATAAAGAAAACATATGAAGATATTTTATAAGTTATACTAGTAAATAACAACAAACTAGTATGAGTAACTAAAGGAATAGAAGATTATAAAGCAAAGAAAAAACAAAGAAAATATATAGCAAAATTGTTAGAATTATTAAAAAGCATCTTAGAAGTCCTACTACTATGAAGTTTAAAGAATAAAAAAGTTAAATCAGTTCATATTCTACCAAATAGAAATAAAAACCAAAAAAAAACAGGATTAGTTATGTTTATAACAGAAAAAACATGAGTGCTGCCTAAACAAAACCAATTATATATAACAACTTCTGAGTTTATTGGTTAAATAAAAGAAAAAAAAAGACAAGAAAAAGAGAAAGTCTTAAAGTAAAAAAAAAAAGAAGTTAGAATAGACTTAGCCAAACTTTAGATACAGAAAAAATAGAAGCAGCAAAGAAAGACAAAGAAATAAGACCTATTTAAATAAGAATAGAAACAAAGATAGTGTAAGTTGAGAGAATATTTTACTAAACAAAAGAAGCAAATCTCAAAATTAAAATAGAAGAAACCAAGCAAGAGATACAAAGATAAGAAAAGAAAAAATAGAAAATTTTGAGAAAAGATCAAAAAAATTCAAGATAGAAAGCATCTTAAAATAAATTTGGAAGAGATTGGAAAGACTAGAAGAAACAAAGGATACAGCAAGTAAGGGCTTAGCTAATCACTTTTAAGGGCATCCTAGTTGAACTTATGAATATAAATAAAGAGATTAAAGATTTTTTGCATAGTAAGAGAAGAATCTTTGAAGAAAGAAACAAAGAAAAATCTTTTAATTTAAAAGAAAAAAAGAGAAGAAAAAAAAAAAAAAGCAAAAAATACAGAAACAAGATACAAACAGTTAAAAGAGAAATAAAAAAAAGTGAGAAAAGAAATAAAAATTACATGTTACAATGTTAACAAACTTAAAACCAAAGGTTAAAAATTAGAAAACCTGCTGAACTAGGCAGAGAAAAAAAAAATAGCATTTTTGGAAATAACAGAAACAAACATTATAGAAAAAGAAGAGAAAATTTTATTACATAACCTTAATACAAGATTTAAAGATTACTGGAAAAGTGCAGTAGAGAACAAAAAAAAAGAATTAGATATTAGAATTTTAATAGATAAAACTTAAGAGAAACATGTTAGAGCAGTTAAAAGACTTAGCAAATATATAATAAAAGTAAAGTTATACTTCAAACAACTAGTACTGATAGTAATAAGAATGTACAATATATTTCACTAAATAACAAAGTAATCAGTAAAAAAATATAATAAAAAATTATAGAAATAGTAACAAACAAGAGAAAGTATACAAAAGTAATCATACTTGGAGATTTCAATTATACAGTTAACAACATACTAAATAGACTGAACCTGTAAATAACAGAATATAAAAAACTACTAATTTTTAATTGACTTAAGAGGCAAGCCTTTACAGACTCTTTTAGAAACTTGCATTCAACAGAAAGAGTATACACATGATTAAATTAAAAAGTAGTAACAAGAATTGACTATATCTAGTTGTCAGAAACAATTGTAGCTAGTCTTTAAAAAGCCAACATAGAGAAAGCAGAAGGTATAACAGGCAGTAACCACAAAATATTAACAATAATCATATAGTTAGAGCATGTAATTGTAAACCAGAGTTATACAGAAACTAAATATAAAGACCAAATAAGAACAATATATCTGTATGAGAAAACAAAGCAAGAAAACTAAGAAGAATATACTAAAAAGCTTCAAGTACAATTAGAGTAGAAAAAGAGCTAAAACAATTAGAAAAAGATAGAAGAAGTAGTATGTACAGTACAAATATACTAGACTATATATAAAATGCAATAGAAGAAGCTATAACAGAAGCAGCAAATAAACAAATTCCAAAAAAAATATATTTAACACAAAAGCAAACAGAAGACATTATTAAAAGAAATCATAGCAGTATAGATATACAATTAAACTACAACAAATAATTAAAAAGATGAAAATTAGAAAAAATCAAGAGATAGAAAAAGAAGAAAAAGAAGAGATAAATAATAAATTTAATAACATTGGCAAAGAAAAAAAAGTAGTATTATCAAAGCTATACAAACAATGATTAGAAATATGGATAGATGATATTAAAGGCTGGTAAAAAATTTTGAAAGACAAAAGAAAAGAAGAGTGAGAATAAGCTCAAAGAAAACAGATAGAAAAAAATATAAATAGAAAATGTGAGATGATAAAAACTGACCAAGAATAGATAATTGCTAGTCTGCTAAACAAACTATACAAAAAAATAATTCTAAACAGATTTATAATCCAAAATGAAGATGAAGTTAGTCTAATAACAGAATCTAAGGCTGTTTTAAATGATCTAACAAGGCATTTCAGAAATTAATTTAAAAACCAGAGAACCAAACTAGAAAAAATGCCTAAGGAATGAATAGAAGTATACAATCTAAAAGAGTAGATCAAAAAGTTCTGATATGAAAAGTTAAAAGAAAAGATAAAAGAAGAAGAATAGAAAGACATATTAAGGAAACTCAAAACCAATATAGTTCCAGAAATTTCAGATATAAACTATACTTTAATAAAATGAGCAAAGAAGAAATCACAAAAGATTTTTAGAGCTTTCACAAATATGGTTTTAGAAATAGAAGAAATAACAAAAAAGTGAAAAACAGCACAAATCTACCTAATCCCAAAAGATATAAACTAGAAATATAATCTAAACAATATTAAATAAATAGTACTAATTAAGACCTTTAGAAAGTTAGTCACAAAGGTAGTAACAAGAAGGCTGGCCAAGATATTTACAGAAAAAAAAATACTCAAAGGACCAAACTATACAAGTTTTTCTGGCAACTCAACAGAGCAACCAATTCATATACTAAATATAATAATAAAAGAAGCACAAGAAAAAAATAAAAAAATATAGATATTTCTGCAAGACATAAAGAAAACATTTGACTTAGTCCTATTGAAAAGCTTGAAATAGACTCTTATAAAAGTCAAAATACTACAAAGAACAATAAAATATATTATCAACCTCTTTTGTAAATGTCAACTTAAGGTGATTATAGCTTATGACCTAATAGAAGAAATAATAGCAGAAGATGATATAAATTAAGAAGAGATGATTTTTTTACTAATCTGATAGCTTTTCTATGATCCACTGTTAGAAAGAATTTAAAAAGATAAATCATTAGACTATATAGTTAAACAAGAAACATTAAAAAATATAGATATTAATTGTATTACAAAACATGAGCAAGTAGCAACTGCTTATGCAGATAATATTATATAGATTACAAATAGCAAAGATCAACTGCTAAGAATCTTTGAAATTACAAAAAAGTTCTTCAAAGTAAATAATATTAAAATAAATAGAGCTAAATTAAAACTGATAGTAATGAATTCTAGACAGAAATAAGAAGATAGAAAAATTATATTTGAACAAAGTAAAATAACAAAAGAGCTGAAAAACAAAGTTGTAAGATTACTAGAGATTTGGTTAAACAGCAGAATAAGAAAATTGCTAGTTTGCAAAAAAGCAAAAGAAATAGTTAACCAAACAGTTAAAGACCTTAGATATAAAAAAATAATAATAAGCCAAATTACATATATAAACAATATAATAATAATTCCAAAATTAAGATATCTTTTGCAGTTAACAAAAATGTCAGAAAAGATGATTAACAAGATTTACTAGCCAATAATATGTTTGGCAAAACATAAGTGCAATATGATAAAAATGACAAGCAACTGCATAATTGAATACAAAGATCTGAGAAACTATAAATCACTAAGTCAAGAGATAGCAACAAAGCAAATAAATAGTTTATTTGCAAAACTTAATAAAAAAGATATTTTAGATGATCTAACAAATCTTAGAATAGCTCAAGGGTGTCAAAAAGCAGGCTTAATAAAAGATATTTAGAACTTTGAAAGAAGACTAAAAGAAATAAAATATTAGAAGCATGATTTAGCTTGTCAAACAATAGTTAAAGCAAGAGAAATAGTAATAAATATTAAAGCAGAAAATTACTTATAGAAAGTATATGATTATAGAATAAATATAAGAAACTTAGTCAGAGTTAAATCATAAACAGCAAGTAGTAGCATAATAAATAAATATAGTTTGATATATTTGAACCAACTTGTAGACATGAAAGAAGAGAATCTAATTACATGAAGACAGCTTAAAAGTCTTTTAAGGCTGTCATATAAAGAGAAAAAAAGCCAAATAGTTTAGTAAAATAGAAAAAAAAATATTAATAATACAGACAAGTAAAGAAATACATGACCAATACAAGATTAGTAACTACAATACACAGACATTAACAATTAACTGAACAAAGATATCTGAAGACAGAAGAAAGAAAGAGTAGATTGTATATAAATCAAAGCACAATCAGCAACTTAGTAAGATATTAAAGAAGAAAAAGAAAAAGATCTTAGCTGAATATTGGCTATTGCAGAAAGTAAAAGGCATGATATATACTGAGATAAGTAAATACAAAGAGTGTAAGAACAGAACAAAACAAATAACAGATAATTATAAAAAGTGAATAAAATAAAACAATAATATAAAAGCAATCTTAGAAACATTAGTAGAAAAAGGCAGTAACAAGATTAATGCAATATTAGAACAAATACTGAAAAACAGAACAATAAAAAATAGAGAAAAGAAGAAAGAAGTCTAATTAAACTAAAACAAGTAAAAGAACTAGAGATAGAATTAATCAAAAAAACAGAAATTAGATAATGAAATTACAGCTTACTTAATAGAAGTTCTAACAAGAAACAAAATAAAAAACAAAGTCAAATATATCTTTTATACAGATAAAGCATTATATAAAAGAAAAGAAAAAAATGTTATAAAAAAGATAAGCATTAGTTAAATGCAAGTCAGTAACAGAAGAAACTGACCAAAGAAAGAAATGATATTAGGACTTGAAGGTTAGCCTTTAGAAATAATAGCAAAATTAGTAACAATATAGTTAGCAATTTTAACTATACCAAAGAGAAGAATATAGAGTACATACAGATAGCCTCATAGCATTAAGAAATATTACCAAAGCAATTCAAGAGCTAGAAAATGAAAAGTTCTAACAAAGAAAAATGCAATGTGAATAATGAATATTGTAGGTTTACTTAAAAGCAAAGGCAATAGAATAGAACTATTTAAAATTAAAAATTATAGTAATAATAAGTAGAATAACAGAGTAGACTTACTTGCAAAAAAAGAAAAACAGAAGCAATATATGAAAGAACAATATCTGCAAAGAAGATCAAATGTGACAGAATAGAGTACCACTTAGAATGAAAAAACAAAAAAGTCAATATACCAACAAGACTTTTTTGTAAAATAGTTACAAATGCCAGAATTGGAATCAGTTGAAGAAAAACAAACCCAATTCAAGTACTAGAATCAGAAACAGAGAACACTTAATATAATTAGTTAAGTTTTTGGAAAGAGATTAATAGAACAAAAAGTGTACATTGCATAACAAAAAAACTTAGTACAAAAAGAGTAACAGTAATCAAATACATAATAGATAGCCTATCAATACTAAAAGAATTAAATAGAAGAAAACCAAAAAAATATATAATGACTAACTGCAAAGTATATCAAAAAAGTAAAAAGAAAACTCAAGCACATTTAGCAAGTTGCATTGAACAAAGAAGCTTGTGGAAGAGAAACTAAAGATAGCAACAGCAGTAGCATAGAATAGTCTTAAAGAAAATAAAAAAGTTAGAATTCTGTTTCTAGTGTTATATAAAGCATTATTTAGGAAAACAGAAGCAGAAAGAATTACTAATAAAAGGGCTTTGATAAAAGAACTAATAACAAATAAGATTAAAAAAAGGATCAGTCAGATTCTAAATAGACAGACAACACAAAAACACATAGATATAGTAACAAAAACACATAGATATAGTGACAAAAACAGTATAGAATACATTCTATGACCAAGTATAAAGAGTTTGATGTGAAAAATTACAAGAATGAGAAAAGAAGATTAATATAACAAAAAAATAAAAAAAGGTGCTTGAACAAAAAAAAGATTAGTAAAAAGAACAGAAAAAAATAAGTCAGCAAAGAAAGAAAAAAAAAATAAAAGTAGAAAAAATGAACTAAATAAAAAAAAAAACTTAGAAGACAATTGATATGCTTGTTACAGAAAGAGAAAAACCTTTTTGATATAGCTTTAAGTAGTTAGTTAAGCAGTCTATCTCTAACTGAGATAGTGCAGCAGGTTGCACTTAGGTACCAATAGGGTGGCCAAGTAATGCTAAACTTAAATATTGGAAAATTCTATGTAATTATAAATATATATAGTTTTAAAAATTTTAATAAAGTATTAGTGTAACTGCTTAAAGTTAAAAAAAAAAACAATAACAACAATAAAGAAACTTATTACAAAATAACAAATAATAGAGTGTAGTAACCTAGTGAAGTGATTAGGTTGTCAACTTCCAAGTGGTAGATTGGATGTTCAAATCTTATTGACAATGAAAATTTGAATAATCATCTATATAAAATTTATATTATAGCAACTGTTACTAATAATTGAATTAGAATACTTATAATAGTGATTATATTAGCATGACTGGCAGGTTATGAGGCATTTGTGTAATTTGTTATACAAAGGAATGCAAACTAACAAATTGGATGGTGCAAATACTAAATAAGTCTTTGTAGTTATGTAAATCTATTAAAATTGGATAATAAGAAATTTATTAAAAAAGACCTAAATAAAGAGGTAGCTAGATCTTTGATAGCTATACTGTAAAGACTAGTCTGAGAAAATGGATAGCAAGGTTATAATATTAGATTATAGTAGCCAGATAGGCAAGAACCTTTAAGTTAGAAGTCTTAGAGATACTACCAACCAGGCCATCAGAATAAACCAGAGAAAAAGAATATCAGACTGATTTGATATACTAATAGACTAGTCATAATTCTATACAATTTATCTGAATTAGAAGTTTGGTAAAAAGACAGGAATATACTAAAATACTGAAGTTATGCTGTAAAGTAAATGCTAAAATCTGTGTAAACTCCACAAGCCATAGCAGTTAAATGCTATAACTTTAATCACAAATATTAGTTCTGCTATAGTGATATCTAGGTTAGCTGTAAAAATAAGTACAGAAGGTTCTAAGAAGTTTAGCTTAAGTATAAAATAGTTCTAAGGTTGAGATAATAATTTGAATATCTAGATATGACCTAGTAAGTTAACAGGTTACAGATTCAGAGAATTTAAAGTAAAACATCCAAGTAGGGAAATTAGATATAATAGTTGATAAGGAATCTTTAAGCAAACTTTTTAAATAGATAATATAAAAAAGTTATATATGTATCTAATTGTACTCTTTCTTGTAATAGTTCATAGAATTATATTATTAAAAAAGTTGTTAATAAAAGTCAAAAAACTAAAGAGGTTACTTTAACATTAAAAAAAAATAAACAAATAATCTATTACAAAATAGCAAAAAAAACTATTAAAAAATAATTAGATAAAAGAGTTAGTAAAAACTAAAAAAACTTTATAAAAAAAAATAAAAAATATTTATCTAATAATAAAACTATTAAAAAATAATAATAAGTCTAATAAAAAAATAAATAAATAAAAAAAATATGACAATCTGACAAGTAACTATAAGACTATAAAAGAAAAATAATCATATAATTAATAATTCTGTTCTGTTTTAGATATTTTTTAAATAAGATGATTTAAAGTCAAATATAGTCTTATTCAGATTTGTACTAAAGTCTTATATGATATTGGTTTTTTATATTTCTTTATATATATATAACATTATACTTCATATAGATGCTTTAAGCTTCCAATATTAGATAAAACTCAATTTGATGTATCTAAAATGATAGATATCTAAATTTAACTAATTAACAAGAAATAGTTACTATAATACAGTTATAATTTTTAAAATTTATTATTTATAAAAATTAAACCTTAGACCTGTTATTTAAAGATTAACAACTTGTTTACTTTATTAGGTTATTATACCTTCATTTTGAAGTTATTTTTGTAACTATTTAATTAAGAATATTTTTTATTTTCACCAGTTGTGATGTCACTAATCATGTGATTAACCTTCTACTAAGATAATGTACATAATGACATATAATTAAAAATCAATACATATTACAGTTTTTTGTTTTTCTTGACTATAGTGAATGAGAATACTATTTTGATTTCTTTAAAATAAGCAACTATATTATTTTAAAATGTTATATATCACTCAACCTAAACTCAATTTAAGTACTGCATTGTCTAACTTAAATACTAGTAATCTTTGTCTTAAAGATAAAGAAAAATCACACTAGCGAATGTCCTTTGCAAAAATGTCACAATCTGAAGCATTGATAATAAAAAAAAAACAGAAAAAAAAATAAGAACCTCTCTTTTATATACTTATAGCACTTGTTGAAGTTTGAATAGTTATAACTACAGTACTTCTTGGAATTTGAATGATAATAGTTTACAGCACTTGTAAAATTCGAACAATCATGTAAGTTTTTTTTTTTTTTTTTGTAGCAATTGTTACAATGCAGTATACAATTAACAATAAATATATAAATAAGTATTTTAGACTTGAAATTAGAGGATACAAATTGTAATGAGACTTAAAAGTAAACCATCTTAGAAGTGTCTTTCAGCTTTTTTTTTCTTTTAACAATATTCAAGCTAAATTCTCAAACTAAAGATACATTTAGTAATGATAACTTTTTTTGTTCTGTTCTGTATAGTAAATTATTATTAAAAAAGCAAACATATACTTATAATATTTAAAAAGATCTAATTGCTGCTGAAAATGCAATTGGATTGTTAATTTACAACTATTCATTCTTTAATTTAGATTAATGAATTGAAAGTACTACCAATTCTGGAAACACCAATAATTCTAGAGACACTAATGATCCTAAAGATATTAACAATCCTAAAGATACTAATGTTTCTGAAAACACTACTAATTCTGAAGATTCTGATATTGTTATTAGGCCAATTACTTCTGGCACTAGTTTTTCTTCATAGACATCTTTTAAGAAAAGCCTTGAACATTATAGTAAATAAAATGGATTCAAACCAATAAAGGGTCAGCGAGATATAGACAATGAAACTGAAAATATTATTTACTGATATTTTAAATGCAAATATTCTGAGAATCCAAAATTAAAGTCTAATGTTACCTAAAAATCTAATTTAAAGAAAATCCAATGTGAATAGTGATATAATACTAGCTATAAAAAGACTGATGAGAAAATTTATATTAATAAACTTGTTAAAATGCATAATCATAGCCTTATACTATATCATGAGAAGTTTGCTTTATCTTTGTGGCAATTATTACAAAAAGTTCTAGATGAAATAAAGTTTATGACACAAAAATATAAATATAATGCTTGCCAGCAAAAATGTTATCTTGTTAATAAGTTTTTCAAGATTAACATCTATTTCAAAAACCTTTATAATGCAATATAATAGTATAAAACCTCTACTACCTCTAATATGAATCAAGATGCTGCTGTAATACTTGAATATTTAATTTTAAAACAGTATAAGAACCTGAATTAGAAGGTTAATGTATATTTTAAAAGTACTGACACTTTCTTGGCTCATTTGTTTTGGCAAAGTTCTTATTAAGCTTGGCTTTATAAACAGTATTATGATATAATTATGAATGATAATACTTGTAAAACTAATATTTATCATATATTACTAAATATTTTTGTAGATATTGATTCACGCAATAGAACAAGATTGCTTGTACAAGTACTAGTTCAAAATAAAACACAAGCTACTTTTGAGTAGATCTTACAGTCTTTAAAAACTTTAAACAATAACATTACTCCACAAACGATTTTTACAGATAGTGATCATAGGATGGTAATTGCAATTTATAGTATGTTTTCTAATACCAAATATAAAAATTGTTTATTTCATATTAAACAAAATATTTATAAACATTTTGCAAAAAAACTTGCATGTGATCAATACAAAAAATTCCTAAAACAATTTTATTGCATATGTAATAATAAATGTGTAGAACTTTTTAAGAATAGATGGCAACAATTATTAAATAATTTTCCTGAACATGAGTGGTACTTAAATTGATTATATAAATTCAGACATGCATGGGTTTTGGCTTACACATATTTAACATTTTGTGCTGGTATAAACAGTGCCCAACATGTTGAAAGTTTTAATGCTATTTTAAAAGCTGAAGTTGGAGCACAAACTTTACTCACAAAATTAGTAGAAAGTATTAAAAAGTAAATCGATAATGAAGCCAAATATCAACATAAATTGGAATACTGAAATTAGCTTTCATCTATTAGTTTGTCTACAATCTATAGTACTTTTTTTTTTAAGATTGATGAAATCTTAAAAAAATATTTGACCTCTGAAGCACTTGAGCTTCAAAAACTTCAAATTAACCAATTATGTCTTTATCACTCCTACTGAATTGATTTGTCAACTTTTAATCAAGTAAGTATTAAAGTTTAGAACTGTTTATTTTTTAGTATTAAGTTTAAAATTTACAAA
>CAJVQA010004515.1:0-17455 GCA_910591915.1 Cetraspora pellucida
TAAATAAAGATTTTGAGGTTGGTTAGCTTAATTATTATTATTATTATTTAATTCTTATATTATTAACATATTATTTACTTACAAATCACTTTTATCAGAATGAAGCCTTAAAACATTTTGAGAAACTCAAAAGACATATAAAAAGAGGTTATAAAAAAGAGTTAACAGTTAAAATAGATAGTTGTGTTGAACATAATTCCTGTATTTCTTACTGTTTATCTTATATATTCGATGAATGCATATATAGTTATAAAACAAAATAGCCTGATTGCAATCAACTATTTGATTTTGTAGAATTTATATATAAATTAGTACCTTCAAGTATTTATGAGCAAATTACAGAATCAAAAGAAAAATTGTTATATTACTTTTCACATCAAATATGAAAGGTATACCTAAATGCTCAATTTAAAACAACATTGCTAAGCTTAACTTTGATGGTGCACTCTTTATTGCTAATTATAAAATGTGAATATTGCCCAAATCTGCATATAAAACAAAACCTGAATTTTATGAAAAATGTGGTTGGACTCTGCATACAATTTTGGTTTTTATTAAAAAAAGTAATACAGAATTAAATGTTAGAGTATATAATTACTGGTCAATAGATACTAAGCAGAATGTTTGGTTTACAGTATCTGCATTTGAAGTTATATTCAAAATGATAGATAAAAAGCTAAAATAGATTAAAGTAATATTCAATAATAGACTCCATTATCATAATTCTAAATTAATAGTTATAGTCAGATATTGGCATAAATAGTATAATGTTGAAGTTCATGGTTGGTTATTTTTAGAACTTAGAGAAGCAAAAACAATTGTTGATTCACATTATGTAGCGGTTAGTATCTTGTATTATATATATATTTTTAGATTAGAGTATTATATATTTTAATTACAAAATATACTTATTACTATTCTAAGATTATACATGCAATAAAGTGATATTTACAAATCAGATATGATTTGAAGACAGGAGATGATATAAGCAAAATAGTTAAAAATCTGTCTGAAACTGCTATAGCAAACATAGAATCAGATCATAATGATAATGTAGAAAAAACTAAAATCAAAACTATTAAAAGTATTTTCAAATTATTCTATTGGAAATGGCCTACTAAGAGTAGATATAATAGATATATTAGTGCACATCAACTGTCTCATATTGAAGAATAGAATAATTTTACCCTAGCATATTTAAATAAACTTTGGGTCATTCCACTTTACTAACTACAACCAATTAAATCAGATCATACAATACTGGAATCTTCATAAACAATTTCAATAAACAACAATGAAAAAGGTATTATAACATCCATATAATATTGATTTATAGTACTAAAAGTAGTTTTAATTTTATAAAATTAAAAGGCAATATTAAAATTGATTAAAACGAAAGAAGTAAAACTAAAAATGAAATAAATAATAGTAGATAAAATGTATATAATACAATATTTACATTTTTTGGCCTTTTACTAAAATATTCAAATTAATTTATTTAGATCCTTTAGTCATAATATCAATTTCAAGATAGGAATAAAGCTTAATAGGAATTACTGTATTATTATAATTACTTAACTTACTGTTGACTTTTTAGTGTGATAGACATAGGATTTCCTTTAACTAATGAATAGGTGCTAAAAGGTAACCAAAAATTGAGAAATAAAGGTGGTATTAGAATCAAAAAAAATATAAAATTATTATTAGAGTACTTTTTTTTAAGCGGAAATCTAAAAAATGATAGAATAAGTGCAAGAAACATATATGACAAGCTTTTGAATTATGCTGAGGCTGGGGATATACCGTATTTTTACTTAATAACACTCATCTGCATGTTATTTTGAGTATATGCATGTTATTTTGAGTACGCGCATGTGTGTTAATTTGAAATAAAAGTTAATTTTTTGCCAAACCTAATTTTCAAAATAACACGCATGTGCATTGATTAATGTTTCTAAATAAGGTCCATATTGTTATATAAAACCTGTAATTTATATCCTAATTTAGCGAGTTTCAGTTCTCTCTTTGCATATTCTATAGGCAAAAGTTTTAAAATACCAATAAGCTAAAAGCTTATATTGAGATAGTTTAAAATATGTGAAGTAATATTTCTTAAACAATCAATTTTCACTATTTAGAGATAAATACAAGTTATTTATTTTGAAGCTAGTTAAGATATATATTTTTATTTCGCTAAATTTATATTTATAAGAAACATTATATATAACTATATTTATATTTATTTATATTATGATATTGTTCAAATTTCTAATATATACTAAAAATATGAAACACAAATAATTTCTAACAATCCTTGCATAAAGTGACTGAATGATAGGATTTTCTTATATAAAGCGTAGAAACTAGAAATGGTCTGCTTTAATTAATATATTATTTAATAGCTTTGAGCTATTTAGTTCTATTTGTCAAAATTTTTACACTCTAGTTTTAAAATACTAATCGCATCTGGGTTCTAAGTTTATTAGTTTCTCAGACATTGATCAAAAATTTTATCAATTTTATCAATTTTATTTAAATAATAAGTTTCACTTAAATTGTAGACATTTGTGCACTCTTTCTAGTAAGGTCAATTTACTTGTGTTCATGGTGCTTATAAAGCATAAAGTATGGTGGCAACTTTTATTTGTATCTACTCGATTCACTTAATGGTTATGTCTCGATTCTTCTCATAATGTACGCACATGCATTTTTTTTAAAAGGAGCTTATCTTTATGTATGGATACCAAAAAGACTAGGAACAGCGATTTTGGAAAAATTAATCTCAATTAGTTATATACAATAACAATGATTCTTGTGAAAATTTCTAAAACTGTTATTTCCAGTTTTTTTCTTGGCATAATCTGATACTATGTAATACTACAGGTTTGTTTAGTTTATTTAAAATTCATATGGGCTAATTCGGGACATGCATAAAGTCTAGATATGATACCCCTAAAAATTTTTTAATAGTGGATTAGGTCATCTAATATTGTATTGTACACTAAAATTTAGAAGCTTGTGCTATGCCGATTGCATATCATTAAATAGGTGGAGGTAAATTTGATATTTATTGAGCAATTTTTCCATATAGCAGACCAATTCAAAATGATTAGTTATGGGGTTCAAAGTAACTTTAGTGCCTCTTTCTAGGGCCCAATGTCTTCGATTAGCCTATATGTATATTTAACTTACTATTTTCAAAATCCTCTTTTTTCAAAAAAAAAAAAATGTTTCAAATTTGTAAAAAAACATGTCAAAATTATTGTTCCAAATAATACTATCTTTTATTCTTATAATAATTTACTTACAATGCTACCTTCAAAATATTATTACTATTACACCTTTACTAAGAAAAAATGGGGCAACTTATCATATGATGAACAAATACCAAATAATGCATCGGCCTTAAAAAATCATGAAGTAGTTTATAATGCAGTATGTATTTTTTTTTTTTTTTGGTATTACATATGTTCATGATATAAAATGTAACGTTATCCTTTTAGCTTTGGTGTACAAATTGTTTACTCCATTTGCAAGCAAACATGAGCACCAAATGAAGTTTTACCATCACGTTCAAACTCAAAGTAATCTCATACACAGAAGAAACTTCTAATCGTAAAGCTTCTCTATATTACAATATTCACCAGAAGCATGTTCAAGAGTGGCGCAAGCAGAAAAAAGAACTCGAAAATATTAAAGACAATAGAGACTTAAATATAAAAAAAGTGCAGATTCTTGCAGGCCGCAGCAGAAAAGTGGCACATCCTATATTGGAAAAGGAACTATTGGAGTATGTTAAAAAGAGGAGGGAAGAAAAAAGCACATTAACAACATCAATGATTATAAAGGAAGCCAAAAGTTTAGGTGAAGCTATAGATGTTAAGGATATGAAGTTTTCGCATAGCTGGGCCGAACGCTTCAAACAACGATATAAATTAGTAAAGTGTTCTTGAACCCAAGTAGCACAAAAACTCCCTGAAGATATGTATATAATCATTAAAAATTTTCTTAAAATTTCATGTAAAAAAACATATAACGTTGAAAAAAAATATATTTTATCTTTTGATGAGATGCCTATGTGGTTTGATATGCCACAGAATTCAACAATTGATTTCAAAGGTACTTGTGAAGTACCAATTAAGACTACAGGCAATAAAAAACTGTGATTTACAGTAGTTCTAGGTTATATAGCAGCTGGAAAAAAACTTCCACCAGCAGTAATCTTTAAATTGAAAAAAAAGCCAAAAGGTAAATTCCTGCAGGATATTGTAGTAGCAACAGCACCCTCTGCAACTATGACTGGAGAATTAATGACATCTACATATATTCCACGAGTCATTAGAGCTAGGCCAAATGGATTTTTTAAAAGCAAAGGCATAATTTTTGTTGATGCACATCGTAGTCATAATCGCGATTATGTAATTAAAGCATTGAATGCAGAAGGCTTGGATGTGTTAGAAATACCTGATGGAACTACTGGTATTTTGCAGCCACCTGACATTTCTGTAAATAAACCTTTTAAAAGTGGAATGAGAAAAAGGTAGGACGAATGGATGGATAAAGGAAAAAAAAATGTATACTAAGAAAAAAGCTTGACAAAAAGCATTATATGAACTTGTTTGCAAATGGGTGTCTGCGATGTGGAAGGAAATCAGCTCAAATATTTTGGTCAAATCTTTTAAAGCATCTGGGCTTACACTTAATCCTGATGACAATAAAGATGATAAAATGTCACACCGTCTCAAAGCTATTGTCAAAAACCGTTTGGATGAATTGCCAATTGATGACACATATTTAGAAAATAATCTGAATTATGACAATAGTGAGCCAAATGATGATGAGTTGAACAATGATAAGCCTGATTATGATGAGTTGGATGATAGTGAGTCCAATAATTATGAAGTAGATGAGCTGAATTATTATGACAGTAATATTATAGATGTAAATAGCTATGAAGAAATGCAAGATAACAAAGTAATAGAAATTGATTAGAGGATAGAAGTTGATCGATAAACAAATAAATAAACTTCTAGAGTGAAATTTACACTTACTGGTACATTATTCTTTGTATGAATAATGTAAATACTTTATTATAATTTTTTTTTTTTGGTAATTCACAATATCGTTAGTCGCTTCTAGATTCCCAACAGGCTTTGATAATTTGTAAAGGTAAGGAAATTGGTTATTTTTTTCTCAACTGAATTTTTAACTAATGGAACTATTTAATTATGAAAAACTATCCAATTAGATGTTTCTGCAATAGCCAAAGCCCATTAGCATATTTAATATGTTACAATTATATAGCTTAGGGATTGGCTTAACTTATGAGGTTACTATGCTATAATAGTTATTTTGCTATGAAGGTCGATTAAAATTTAGTTAAAACTTGAGATATTGTAAATTTTTTTTTTTTTTAATAAAAAAAAGAAATTATGAAATTCTTATTTAATTAACAATACCATGAACTAATTAACTGATTATGTAGTGTGAACCCAAATGTCTAAAAACTTTAATTATGTGTTATGATTATACTAAGACTTCATTAATGTTTGTAGCTACTGTTAAATAATGCAAAATCTAATACGTACGTAAATATAGTATGCAATAAATAAATATAATGTTTTTCATATCTTAGCGACTAATAATCTGAATCTGTTATTTTATTAGAGCATATCTGGCCCAACTCCTCTTGTCTGCTATTCTATCTTGGTGGTATTAAGTTGTGTCATTTGACTGTTCAACAAATGTATAAAAAGTTCACATATCAGTCACCTAATTTAGAAAACCTCTAACAGATGTATTATAATTAATATTCGACAACAGTAGCTTAGCTACAACTTTCTGTGATCTGTGTGTGTCTGAAACATTGTGATTTATTAGCAGCTAACCAAAAATATTTTAGACCATTTGAAGATCCAACTCTTACTGAACGTACTGTGATATTAGTAGGCCCTTGAGTTATTGATTTTAATTGATATATATGAAACTTTATAGAGCATGAGAAAATATAAAGAATCACTTATAGACTTTGGTAAGTTAATCTGAATGATGTTATGCAGGAACAAGCATGCTATTACTTTCTAAATTTAATGGTTTAATAAATGTAGCTTTTAAGTTATTCATTTTAGCATTTCTGAATTTTTTAAAAAATGCCTGGTAGTACAAGTGCTTTTCTATACTATTAAAAATTCAGAAACAATTGTTTTATTTAGTAGAATTAAAATCAAAAAGAATCAGAATCAAAAGATGAACATAGGCATTTATTGATCTGTTAAAAAGTAAAAAAGCAGAATCTGTGTCAAAAAAAGATGAGAATAAAACAAGAATTGTGGAATTAGAGTCGAAAACGTAAGCCTATTGAAAAAGAAATTTTTTATGAAATTGGATTCAAAAAGATATTAACTTTTTTTTTGAAATTGGATATGCTAGTAAATTGAAGTTAAAATGACAAAAGCAGTTATTTAATGATCTGTAAAAATAAGTGTGTTAGTGAAATTGAGGTTGAAGAGATAAACATATAATAAGTATCCATTATCCATTATCAAGTCTGTGGAAAACTACAGTAGAATTATATAATTTTCTAAAACTGATACTTTTAGCAGAATTGAAGCTCAAAAGGATAATACCTCACCAATCTGTTGACTTAGCAATATTAATAAAATAGGATCAAAAAAGATGAACATAAGGTAAGGTATTAATTATTGTACCTGCTGAAAAGAAGATTAACTGAATTAGTATTAATCTTCAAAATAGAAAATCCCAGTAAAATCTGTATTGAAAAAGACAAAACAAAGCATTCACTAAGTGAGAATTAGTATCGAAAAAGAAGTACACTATTTTTTTTTAAACAATAAAAATGATGACGAAATTAAGGTTTATAGTAAAGGATTAATATAAAGCTTCTATTGTTAAAATTCACTGACATAAAAATATAGAATTGGGTTAGAAAATAAAATAGGAATTGCTGATGAAATTAGAGTTAAAAGATTATAAGGCATTTGATTAGTAGTTTATAATCAATAAACATGTTAATATAAAGTAACAAATTATATATCACTTAATTTACATATTGGTAAGCGTCTTATATAATTATCTTATATAGTGCACGTTATTTCAGGACATGCATGAGCATTATTTTGAAGCCATATATGATATTTTTAGAAGGCATAATTTTTGAAATAATGCTCATGAGTGTTATTACGCAAAAATACAGTAGAAAAGAAGGATGTTTCACAAATTCTTACAATATAAAATTGAATAAACTCATATAATAGTGCTTTTAAGTAAAGAGCAACAGAAAATGAATTTGAGTCTAGATCTAAAATGTTCTAAGAATACTTGTAATAAAAAAAATTGTATTAATTAGATTATTAGATTTTTTGTAAAATTTAAATAAAAAAAAAATAGTTCAAACTTGAAGTTTTGTAATAATAAGCATATTGCTTATAATATTTCATATTTATTTTTTTTATGTTTTTTGAATCAATGTAACATAAGTAGTAACATTCTACAAATTTACTCTTGTTATTATTTTTCAGATATAATATACCTTCAAAAAGCCTAGAAGTTTAAAAAAACTATACATTTGTTGTAAAATAAACTAAAAGCAGGAATTATGAAATCGGTTACAAATCTAATAAGTATAGGGTTTAATTTAGTAAATGCCACATGCTTGCAAAATAAAAAAAAGATCAATATTTAATAACTTTATAATTAAAAGCATATAGTATCACTCTATGATTTGTATTATTTTAATACTATATTTATTAAAAAATTTTACAAAAGAGTGTGGCGACTTAATGAAGTGGATAAGTTAACAACTCTTCAAATGGTAGGTTGGGAGTTCAAGCCCCACTGATAGTAAAAATTTGAAAAACCACCTATATTACATTGATGTATATAGGCATCTGTGCAATGCTAGAATTACATAGAAAAATACAAACCAGCATTGGGCAGTGCAACACAAGATAAGTCCTTAAAACCAGTAATACAGCAATGGCTATCTATCGATCAGTTGGGATCAATACCTGTAACACGGTCACACCAGATAACTGGCAGATTATGAGGCATTTGTGGCTATATAAATCTGTGAACTGGAATAACTGAAGCCCACTTGGGAAGACCCGAGTAGAGAGGTAACACAGATCTTTGACAATACTACTGTAAAGACTAGACCTAGGAAACAGATACCAATATAGAAGGAATTGGGCAGACAAGAACTTCGGGGAAGAGGTACCACCAACCAGGCTATCAGAAGTCTCGAACCAGAAGAAAAAGACCTTAGAAGGCAAACCCTGAGATACCAGAGACAGGTCACAGTCCTACTAAGCTAGCTGGATTGGGAGTCTGAGGTCGGAAACAGAGGTATACTAAAGTACTAGAGATATGCTGTAAAGTTAGTACTGGGGTTTGGGTGAACTCTGCAAAAGCAAGCCCTGTTAGCAAAGATTAAATGTGAGTAGTTAGTTAGCAAGGGGGCCTTCTGAGCCCTATAGTCAGGTGACATACTCTGAAATGTGTAATGACCTGACAGACATACAAACAAGAAGGTCAAGGTTAGGTTAAACAGCATCTAATTAGGTGTACGAGAGCTTGTGCTGCTATCTGTTAGTGTAGTATAGGGGTAACCTTGTACAAGTTATGTAATCATAATTGAATTTACAATAAAGGCAGTAGCTGCTATAACTAATGGCCTTAGCGAAAGCAAAAAAAAAAAAAAAAAAAAAAGAATTTTTACAACTTTACTTATAACCTGAAAATTTCAATTTAAACTTTATTCATATATGATTTGTGCCACATTCTAATATAGAAAATTCTCCAAATGACTGGCAGATCATCAATTAAAAACAGTTGTACATATTTAAGATGTAATTAAGAAATTTAAAAACAAAGTAATAGATAGTTTAAGTAAAGAACAAATAACCTAATGTAGTAAAGAACTAGTTTAATTGCATTAATAATAAGAAAGAGACAAAAAAGAATTATATTTGTAAAAAATATAAGAAACAATTAGTTTATCTAAAAGAATTTTAATACAAAAGATTTTTAGAATAAAAATTAAAGACTTTTTAGTTGTTATTAATGTAGAATTAAGTTGTTTTCTAGTTGATATTGGATACTATAGTAGACTATTGTTGAAAGTAATATTAGAATATCTAAAATGTTATAATATAAACTTAATAAATAATATTATATAGAAATTTTAATAGAAAATTAGTTGATAAATGATATATAAGCAAGGTTATAAGGATTATTAATTAAAAATATTAGAAAAATAATATTTAGTAATTATAAGCAAATTGGTTAACAAGATTATTAAATAGATCATTTTAGTGTACAGTAACTTTATAAAAAGTAAACTGAATATTATATGAGTTAATAAAGTTAATAAGAATTTGTTAAATAAAGAAATATAAAATATGAATATAAAATATTAAAGCTGTTATAGAAGAAAAAAAACTTTTTATTATAAACTTTAAGTAATTAAACAAACAACTTACTTCTATTTAAAGTAATATAACAGTTTACATTTAGATACCATTAAGATGACTAAGTAATGCTAGACTTAGTTATTAGGTACATTTATGTAATTACAAATGTAATTTCAAGAATCTTAATAAAATACTAATATGACTGCTTAAAAAAAAAAATTGTTAATCTATTGTTAATTATTATATAACAGTAAAATTTTACTAATAACAATCAACCAATTATATTACAAACTTTTATAGGATTTTGTTAAATATTACAGGTTGCTATATTATAAGTTAATATAACTAATCAATTAGATCACAAGATTTTGTATAATAAAAATGACCAAAAATTAGAAAAAATTAAAAAAAAATTTAAAAATTTTTTAAATATCTTAAAATTTTATCATGTAAACTAGTCTTGAGCTTCTAATTAAAAGTTTTAACTCTTAATTTTACACATATATACACCCTCTAACTCTAACACTAATACTAGCTTGAACCTAACTCAAGCTTATCCAAATTTTGTTATATTTAACATATTCGTTTTGAAATATTAACAAAAGTCTATGTCGATAAATATATACAAAACCAAAGTTTTTATTTTATATGACTAGAACTTATATACATATAAAATGCCCAAAAAACAAAGGGTTGGATACCAAAACTAAGCACACTATATGTTTTATATATTATCTATAAACCTAATCTACCATCTACGATCATTAAACCTGAGAACGTTGCAAAAACTAAACAAACTCGAACATAACCCGGCTCTTCGTTCTAACTAGCTTATACCTGCTATACCAAACTAAACGATTAGGAATAAATTTTTTAAATTAACATAGTTTGAGTCTTTAACGAACGCATTTCGGTTACCTTTTTTTTTTAGTTGTTTGACTGTCTACAAAATCATATGAATGTCGTCCGTCCTATGATGTCTGCGCCCAATTTTTTTTTTTTTCAAATATGAAAAAATTTTTTTATACCAAATCAAAGTTGCCATAAATTACCCATCACATTTAATATAAATAGTATTCTAAAAATTAATCTACACTATTTGTCGCCCTGACACTTACAGATTTTTATTCGACAGCATTAAAATAAAACGGAACCAGTAGTTTAGTACTATCTTTAAAAAATTTTTTTCTTTCATCTTAAATATGAGCAAGTAAGTATTTTATTTAATTATATGCAATATAGTATTAATACTTCTTGCAACATCGACAGCGAAAAGATGTTTACTGAGACAGAGGCTAAAGTGTACATCCTATACGACTGGATCTTTTTTTTACTTTCGTTCGTGAAAGTTTTGTCGTGCGTTCCAATGCTACACCGTTCAAAAAACAAAGGAGAAAAAAGAAGTTTTGACTTGAGTTTTAACTTTAGGTCTTGTTAGACCGACGATCTGGATCAAAATCGGAATTGAACTGCGCCAAACAATACAAGCAACTTAATTTTACTTAGAGACAGTTTGAATATGATTTTGATAATCTTAAAAGAAATTTAACAACGAACTGTTCAAGTGATTATTTACACTGATCTATCTATATGATCTAAAATTATTTCTCTTGTCGTTATGAAATAGAGAAGACGGTGAATATAACGATCTGCCCGAGGGTGAAATTGAAGTAAGTTCAAATTTGCATTTATGTTTTTATATTTACTTTTATTTACTAAAAAATAATTTACATTTAACATAGTCCAATTGGGAGGAAATCGTTGACAATTTCGACAACATGAGCCTTAAACCTGAACTTCTTCGTGGAATTTACGCTTACGGGTTATTTACAATTTGAACTTGACATTCACAAATCAGTTACTTGTTTTCTCTGATTAATTTAATTAATACGTGTTTATTTTAAATGGTTACAGTTTTGAAAAACCATCTACGATTCAACAACGGGCCATTCTTCCTGTGATTAAGGGGCATGATGTTATCGCCCAGGCCCAATCAGGAACGGGAAAAACCGCTACATTTTCTATCTCAATTCTTCAGAAGCTTGATATGTCCATTAGTCAGTGCCAAGCCCTTGTCCTCGCTCCAACCCGTGAGTTGGCCCAACAAATCCAGAAAGTAGTTATTGCTCTTGGTGACTTTATGAATGTTGAATGCAATGCTTCAATTGGTGGTACTAACGTCCGTGAGGGTATCAAAAAACTTGAAGCTGGTGCACAAGTAGTCGTTGGTACCCCTGGTCGTGTATATGACATGATCAATCGCCGTGCTTTGAAAACCGATCATATAAAAATGTTTGTTCTTGACGAAGCTGACGAAATGCTGTCCCGTGGTTTTAAAGAACAAATATACGACGTTTTCCAACTTCTCCCACCTAGTACTCAAGTAGTTCTCTTATCAGCCACGATGCCAGCTGATGTTTTGGAAGTTACTACTAAGTTTATGCGTGAACCTGTTAGAATTTTGGTCAAGCGCGATGAGTTGACCTTAGAAGGCATTAAGGTGAATAATTTATATTATTATTTATTTACAAATTGACTATTCTCCTTATTTATATCACTTATTGGTACCAAAATATTTATAAAAACAGCAATTTTATATTGCTGTTGAAAAGGAAGAGTGGAAACTTGATACTCTATGTGATCTTTACGAAACTGTCACCATTACTCAAGCAGTTATCTTCTGTAACACACGAAGAAAAGTGGACTGGCTAACAGATAAGCTACATGCGCGAGAATTCACCGTGTCTGCTATGCATGGTGATATGGATCAGTCTCAACGTGACGTTATTATGAAGGAGTTCCGTTCAGGTTCTTCTCGTGTACTTATTACCACGGATCTATTGGCTCGTGGTATTGATGTTCAACAAGTATCACTGGTATGTCATGTAGTTACGTAGATAACAAAGAGTTTACAATGATGAAATAACTTTTTTTTATTTAATGTTACAGGTCATTAATTACGATCTTCCTACTAACCGCGAAAACTATATTCATCGCATTGGAAGAGGAGGTCGGTTTGGTAGAAAAGGTGTCGCCATTAACTTCGTTACGAGTGATGATGTTCGAATGCTTCGAGACATAGGTACATAGATGCAATATGTTTCATATATATATGTTGTGCCTCTTATGCGTACTTGCGTCAGATGACGCCCGGCCTGAGTTAGGATTAGGGTATGGTAAAAATTACAGCATAATTTAGGCTAATTATTGCTGATCATTTAATACTGGTGATCAAATAGTCACTTGAGGTGCGTCAGCTGTGATCTCACGCAAGTGTTAATGTGAGGCACAACATATTATGCATTTAAAGGTGTTATTAATATGCTAAATGCAGTATTACAAAATCTAACACATTTTCTTTATAGAACAATTTTATAACACACAAATTGATGAAATGCCTATGAATGTAGCAGATTTGATTTAAAAAAAAAAAAAAGAAAAAAAAGGCAAAAAAAAAAGAGAAACAACCTCCAGTACCTGCCATAAATTACGTGATTTAACGATTAAATTATAAAGCCATTTTTTCAAAAAAGGCCAACGCACTACCTAATAAAATGTACAATTATAAAAATCATTTAGAAGTTGTGAAATGCATTCAACTTAATAATATTTATTTTAGTATTTTATATGGCAACTTTTAGCTTTAATAACAGCACTTATTCTACAATTCATACTATCTACAAGATTTTGGTATGTTCCCGCGGGAATATTCTGTTATCCTTTAAGAGTAACTCTATTCTTTTAAAACTGTAGGTGAAGTTTCCTGCTATTTATGTGTTGGCTAAGAACATTTTCATTAAACTATAATCGAGAATTTTGTAAGCCATATTATTATAATTACAATAAGCATAAATAATAAATTTATTTATAAACCGATATTTTATTAATCATAAAAAAACAGAGAATGACTATTTCCACCCCCACATGATCTAACCGATCTCCGACTCTCTCCTAACCCTAGATTATATGTTACACAAGTTTCGGCCTATAAAATCTTGGTCATGTGATCTTTATTTATGTAATCGTCTTCTGATTAGGGTTAGAAGAGGGTCGGAAACTCATAAGGGCAAAAGTGGGGGTGGAAATAGCAACACTCAAAATAAATAAAAATTGGCCGAATGGTTGTAATTTCGGCAATTTTTATGGGAGGATCCATTGGATTTAGGCCGGCATTTAGTAACTGCTACCTATTTATAAAACGCAAGCACCAAGAATTCATAAAAATTTGTGTTTAAAAAATTTTCTAATAAAAAAAGAAATTTATTTTATAGTGTTATAGCTAGAGTTCAGGGCACAGGGGCATGGGGCATGCCCTTGTCATGTGATGTTTAAAGTTATTTTAATTGGCTAATAAGTTCAGGTAAACTAGAACCGTAGATACTAAATCAACATGTAAGATTTTTAAACTGTGTTAATCATATGATTTAAAAAGGGCATGCCCATGGGCATAAGGGGCATGCCTTAGCTCAGGTGAATGCTCATATGGGCATGTCTAATTTTTTTCCTATGTCCTGAATCTTAGTTATAGCACTATAGTGTTAGAGTATTGTAATCAATTAAAATTTAAAATCATGTGTAACATGTAGATCATTTTTTGTGTAATAACTTAATTATATCTTAAAATTTTAAAATTTTAATTAAAAAATTATTTTTTGTATATTAATAAAAAAAATTCTTTGCAAAATTTTAGTATAAGTTATTCACTTTAGTGTCTTGCATTTTCTAGTTCTATTATCAACACTATTATTAATATATTTACTAACTGACAAAATCAAGTTATTACAAATCTTGGCCTTATACTTTCATATTCTGTACTTAATGGTATTGATCAGGATGAAACTATTACTTCTTTCTTGTAGAGAATTTATTATGATTCACTTATTTTATACATTCACAATAACTTTAATACTTATTTCACAAAAGTTTCTTGATCAATTAATCTTAAAGATCTAACTTATAACAAACTTAAATCAAACTATTTAGTTTTTGCTTACATAGATGATACTCTTTGGATTGCATCTTTATAGCAAGAGCTTTCACAAATCCTTAACATATCAGAATTCTTCTATAATATAACAAATATTCAAATTAATCCTACTAAATCCATATTCATAACTAATAAATCTTTAACTAACTACAATTTTATTATATACAATAATTATTTATTTAATCTTTATTCTCTAAGTGAACCATTCAAGTTTCTAGGATACTGATTTACACTTAATAATAAACAAACAAAATAGACAAAGCTCATTATGGCTAAGTTTTTATATCTTATTAAAAATGCAAACACTAAACAAATCACTGATATATATATATGATATATTATTAATACAGTTATTATTTCTACAATTGAATATAATTTTTATAACATAATTCTTAACTAAAATACTTGTAATAAAATTCTTATAAATCATATTGAACTTGTTAAAAGCAAAGTCAAACTTAGTCATACAATTCCTACTAATACTTTACTTCATCTACAATTATATAATATTTATAACATATAGAATATTCAACTACAATATCATATTATAAACTATATTAAAAGACTTAATTCTTCTGATCTTTTTGATATTAATATATATATTTAACTTTAGCAACTTTAAAATAATCTTTAGTTACCTACTAGTATACTAATATACAATAATTCACTATTGATAGACCAAACAAACATTCTACTAACTTTAAAATTATTCAACATTTTAAACATCTTAGTATAATATTTAGTTTTAATTCAACTTATAACATTTTATATACTATTTAAGAAGACTTTATCTCATTAGAATCACTTTTTTGCTCATATCCTAAATAGCTAACTTTTAACAAACAACTTAAATATCATGATATTCTATATTTAAACAAACTTATTACATTTGATAATTTATACTTACTGAACTGGAAATATATCTCTCCTCATATTCATAAAATTCCAAAAAGCAAATAACCTTTCTGGTTTACCTATTTAAAAAACCAAGTTACAAGTTATTTCTATAACTGGATACTCTACTTATATTTATCTGATACTAATTACTATAACTACACAACTGAACACTTTTTATCATATAAAAAATTCCGACTTATTATAGTATTTGATAATTAAATCATTATTAATAAAGTCAGAAAACAATCTTTTCAATCTGGTATTGTACTTATTATTTATTAACAATGTTAAATTGAATCATAATTTACTTACTTATATCTACTTGTATCTATTCAATCAAAAGCATGTTCTGATTGTTCTATTAATTCATATACAATCAATAACAAATATATAATCACTATTCCTACTAATCTTTCAACTTAATTTTTTTGATCAAGTTAATACAAATAACAAAACTCTTAACTTTAATACCAATTATTTAGATCTCTTATATTCAGTTACAATCAGACACTCTATTCAGACTCCAAGCCCATCTAATATTATTATTTCAATAAATTCAATCACAACTATCTTGAATATGGTGACTTAGTGAAATGGATAAGTTGTCATACTACCAAGTGGTAGGTTGTAAGTTTAAAATCCACTAATATCAAAATTTAGATAATTATTTATGTAATACATAGACAGTATTACAACAATAGCATTTTGTCAATCAGTTAGGATAGGATACCTGTAACTATAATTATATCAGCATGACTGACAGATCTGAAGCATCCGTGTAACTTGTTACACAGAGAAATGCAAACCAGTATCAGGCAGTGCAAATCTAAAATAAGTCCTTGGGCTGTGTAAATCTGTAGAACTGGGAAGCCAGAGCCTATTTGGAAATTCTGAACAGAGAGATAATATGGATCTTTGATGATACTATTGTAAAGACTAAACCTAGAAAATAGATACCAATGTAGAGGATTTGAGCAGGCAAGAACCTCAGGTGAGAGGTACCACCAACTAGGCTGTCAGATTTCAAATTAGAGGAAAAAGATATTAGACCAGACTCAATATACCAAGAACAGATCACAGTTCTTCTGAGCTATCTGGATTAGAAGTCTGAATTCAAAGTAGTAGTATACTAAAAGTATTAGGAATATGCTATAAAGTCAGTACTGGAGTCTGGATAAACTCTATAAGGGTAGACTGTGTTAGTGTTCTAAAAGTAGGTAGATAGTTAACAATAAGAGGCCCTCTGCACCTTACTGACAGATAACATACTTTGAAATATGTAATGGCCTAGGAACTAGTACAAAAAGGATAGATAACTATACTGCTCAGATGTTATATTAGTTAAGTATATACAGAGAGTAAGTTGGAGATTCCAATATAACAAAGTAGATGATCAGAGTGTTTAAATAGATAATCTCCTAGTAGGTTATAAGTACAGCATCTAGTATAGAACCTTAAGGTGAACTACTTAAATAGGTAACCAAAAATTGTATGTGTAACTGACTATACTCTCATCTTTATAAAAATAGTTGTAATAGCTAATCCAATATAAAGTTAATAAAATATCATCACAAGTATAACCTTTAAAAATAAAATAAAAAATAAAATAAAAAAATAAAATCACAACTATCTTTGAACTCTGTACACTAACTCATAAACTCTAACAAATTGTCAATTATAATACTAACTAACAAGAACTCTATTTTTATACTGATGTCTCTGTTATTAATTTGGATACTTCTCAATGGTCTATGAACATTAAATAGGTCCAAGTCGACAATAATTCTATATTGTATATATTTTAGACACAAGTTAAACTTTAGCCATATTCATTCAAATTAAAACTTACTGTTATCTTATTAGTTTTTATTACTATTTCTAGAAACTATATTGTAAACATATATACAGATTCTCAATCTGTAATTTCAAAATACCAAAACCTTTTAAATTCCTTTACTATTCTATCATATACACATACACTATACTTTTTACTTTTTTTTTTTTTTTTTTTTTTTTAACCTTAAGCTGTTATACTAGTACTTTATTAATATTCTTAAAACTATTGTTATAGGTGAAAGCCTTCTTAATTTTCACACTATAACGATGACATGGCACAGGGAATCCCTTACGGGTATATGCG
>CAJVQA010004516.1:0-17454 GCA_910591915.1 Cetraspora pellucida
ACTAGTGGAATATTTGCACTTGGCAACTGTTATGAAAATGGAATTGGAGTTGAAAAGGATGAACATAAAGCATTCATTTATTATCAAAAAGTCGCGGAAATGGGGGACACTAGTGGAATATTTGCACTTGGCAACTGTTATGAAAATGGAATTGGAGTTGAAAAGGATGAACATAAAGCATTCATATATTATCAAAAATCCGCAGAGATGGGGGACGCTATTGGAACATTTGCACTTGGTAACTGCTATAAAGATGGAGTTGGAGTTGAAAAGGATGAACATAAAGCATTCATTTATTATCAAAAATCTGCAGAGATAGGGAACGCTAGTGGAACATATAATGTTGGATGTTGCTATCGAGATGGATTTGGAGTTGAAAAAGATGAACATAAAGCATTCATTTATTATCAAAAATCCGCAGAGATGGAGCACGCTGGTGGAACATATAATGTTGGATGTTGCTATCGAGATGGATTTGGAGTTGAAAAGGATGAACATAAAGCATTCATTTATTATCAAAAATCCGCAGAGATGGGGGACGCTAGTGGAACATATAATGTTGGATATTTTTATGATGAAGGAATTGGAGTTGAAAAGGATGAACATAAAGCATTCATTTATTATCAAAAATCAGCAGAGATGGGGGACGCTAGTGGAACATATAATGTTGGATGTTGCTATCAAAATGGAATTGGAGTTGAAAAGGATGAACATAAGGCATTCATTTATTATCAAAAATCCGCAGAGATGGGGCACGCTGGTGGAACATTTAATGTTGGATTTTGTTATCAAAATGGAAATGGAATTGAAAAAGATGAACATAAGGCATTTATTTATTTTCAAAAATCCGCAGAGATGGGAGATGCTATAGCTGCATATCAGGTTGGATATTGTTATCGAAATGGAATTGGAGTAACGAGGAACTTGCAAAAAGCTAATGAATGGTACCAGAGGTAAGATATTTTTATATTGCTATAATAAAATTATAACTTTGCCTTTTAATAAGTGTAATTAAATAAATCATTAGAGAACGGAAGCAAATATCAGGTAATTATGTAATTATTATTGATTATATTTACTTGTCAAATGATTCAAATATGACGGTAATAATTTAACTTCATTAGTAGAAAACAGACGAATATATGATAATTTAGATATTGATGATAATTTAAAAGAAATATTAGTTGAAAGCAAATATTTCTTGTATTGGATTCCTTATAATGAGCTTAAAATTCTTAACATTATAGGGAAAGGCGGATTTGCGACTGTATACCTCGCTAGATGGATGGATAAAGACCGAAATGCTGAAGGGCCTGTTGCACTTAAATTGCTTCATAATTCGAAAGAGTATACTGAAGAATTTGTGAAAGAAGTAAGTTTATTTACAATATTTGCTAATATTTAATGGTTTGATAATTTATATTTAATTACTTATTTTTATACGAAAGCTGAAAGCATATTGTGATATTG
This sequence comes from Cetraspora pellucida, assembly GCA_910591915.1. Taxonomy (NCBI): domain Eukaryota; kingdom Fungi; phylum Glomeromycota; class Glomeromycetes; order Diversisporales; family Gigasporaceae; genus Cetraspora; species Cetraspora pellucida. The sequence continues at coordinate 1,471 of CAJVQA010004516.1, forward strand.
GCAATAAAAATCCAACATTTTTAAGATGCTACGGAATATCAAAAGATGAATTTTCCGGAGATTATATCCTCGTTTTAGAATATGCACCTAAGGGTTCTTTGCGTAACAATCTTCACGCTATAGCACAAATGGAATGGAAAAATAAATTAATTCTATTGCATTATATTGCTTCTGATCTTCAACTAATTCATTCTCAAGAGATTATTCATCGAGATTTGCATAGTGGTAATATTTTACAAAATGATTTACATAATGCTTATATCGCAGATTTAGGACTTTCAGTGGCAACAAGCGTAGCAATGAAGGTAGAACGTCGTGGTGTTTATGGAATTTTACCGTATATAGCACCGGAAGTTTTAAATGGAGATCAATATACAACAAAATCAGATATTTACTCATTTGGAATAATTATGTGGGAAATTTTATATGGAAAATCAATTTCATATAATCAAAATTTCGAAATACAACTTCAAATAGACATATGCCGTAACAATTTGCGACCAACAGTTATTGAGAACACACCACAATGTTATGTAAGTCTAATGGAGAAGTGTTGGGAAAGAGAACCAATAAACCGGCCATCAGCAACAGAAATCTGTGAAATCCTTACAGAATGGCAGAATGATGAAAATATTTTACTTGAATTAAATAATTCAACTGAAATATTAGAAAATATCAAAAGCACAAATATACAAATTTATCCTGTTGAATTTTATAAAAGCAAATTTATTAATTATACTACTGTAGTTTATCAAGGTACTATTTTTTCTCCTTTTTTAAAAAGAAATTAAAATCCGTTTTTCATTATTAATTATAATTATTTAACAGATAGTGGATTGGATGAGTTGAATATTGCAGAATGATATACATATATATTTTTAAATAAAAATTATTATTTGGGTGGTGCCAAAGGAAAAATCAGACTTTGATCATATGAAATTTATACGATCGAAGTTTTCATTTTCTCTTTGCGTCATAATAGTAAAGCTAAAAATTAATTTTTGTAAGACTTGTTAATTTTTGATGCAACTTTTTTTTTAAATAAGAACTGATGATTTAGTAAGAAAAATTCGTTGTCAATTAAAAAATTACTATGTTTTTATATGCATCGATGAAACTAGGGATGATAAAAGTTTTTTATTACGTAATTAAAAACAGATGATAATTTAAATCTTGGATAACATTGATGAAACTAGGGATGATAAAAGTTTTTTATTACGTAATTAAAAACAGATGATAATTTAGATCTGGATAACATTGATGAAAAATATTTTAACATGAAACTTTATGATTAAATAAAAATAATTTTGAAAAAAAACTTAAGATTCAGAATATCTAGAGTCGTTTTAAAAAAAGTTCATTAAAAGAAGGGCAACCATATTTTATATTTTATTGATTAAGTGGTAGATCGCAGTTGAATTATATAAATTTCATAGGAAAAATCGGCGAAGAATTACTATTACTTTCATATAATGTTGAAATGCCTAAAGTTTCTGGCATTATGTAAAAATCATATAGTTATAAAGGAGAAAATGCTAATAGTTCGCGATCTACCAAACCAATTTGAAAAATCATACCACTATTAGAACCGGAATGGCTTGTTCTATAATCCTTGTTAGAAGCTCAAGGAAGGTTTACTTTGCATAAAAAAAAAAACTTTCATTGTAAGCTAGCTGCATTCCAACCTTATAGAAAACCCATATTAACTTCTGGGAATTTTTACTATTAAATTTGCAATTTTTATACCCTTTTTTAACCGCGATTTACCTCTTAAATTAATTTCATCAAGAGTTTCGTCAATTGCCAACAGTTTAGTTAATTGTCAATAGTTTATCCGAAAAAACCATTTACAAACCAATTTTGCATTGCAAAATAATTTTTCGTCAGGCATCATCACTTGGAATATGCTACAAAAATGAGATAGGTACGATAAGAAAGAAAAGAAAACATTCGGATCTGCTAAAGGAAGTATTTCTAATGGATAATATAATTTTGAGTTCCGTTATAAAGATGGTATAAGTAGTGATCTGAACCGAGCTAAAAATCGTCAACCGTATAACCGACCTGAACTTAACCGAGTACAATCGCTTAACTGAAAGTGTTTCGGTTAGCTCGGTTGATTCGGGTCAACCGAATTAGCCAGGTTAACCGGGTAAACTAGGCAAACCAAGATAATCGATTTATATGAGGCAACCTGGTTACAGCTGTTATCATAATTTCTGGAACTCCTAATAAAAATTAGCTGAATGATTTTTCGGCCGATTCGGTTAAGTTTGTGATTTCAGCATGAGCTGCATAATAATCTATTTTACAATATTTTTTACAGCTGTTTCGTAAATTTCTGAACATCTGGCAAAAAATTGACCAACCAAATATTTGATGATTTGATTCGGCGGTGACTTTTGCCAGATGCTCAACTTTATGAAAACAGTTGTAATATCATTTTTGTTAAGCCTTTTACATACGTCTATACATATTAGTACTACCGTACCCTCCTATTTTACTAAATACGAAGTGTAAAAAAATTTTTAGTGAAACGTTACATTCACGAAAAGTATAAATTAAACACGTATCGGTGTCAGAACACAAAACTTATTGTAAAAAGCCGTAGATTTCCGTTTACGTAAGACAATCTCCGACTCGATTTTTCATGAGACGGAAAATTCCCGTAATTTATAACAACGACTTCCGACTGTGGTTTCTAAGTTCCGGTTAGGAAAAGACACTTCCGGAAAAAATCATATTACATCACCCGGAAATTAGGGAAATTAGGGAAACTTTCGCAGTTCAAAAATTAATTTAATTTAAAGTATTTTGTAAAAAAAATAAAACTACGAAGAATAAATAAAAAAGAAGTACAGTATATAGAAAGTTTTATTAGGATTGTAGGACTCCACTATTAAAAATAATCAAAATCCCTTGTTTTAGGGATACTATCTACCTTTAAGAAATTGCTATTATCTAAAACCAGAAATCATTTTGATTATTTTTAATGGTTAAATCCTACAAACTTTTTATATGCTTCTTTTTTGTTTATTCTTTGTAGTTTTATTTTTTTCTAAAAAGTACTTTAAACTGTATAAATTATGTAAAATTAAATTGATTTAATAGCCAATTATACGAAAGTCTTCCTATGGTTGATCAGTACGATACTGTATACGTACGTATGTACCCAACAATTTATTCTAATCGGAGCAAAAATTGCCCTACCCTTTGTTTGATACGTACTCACTTTTCAAATTAAATACATCTTACCATTTATCATTTTTGTGTACCCATAATATGTGACGTACTCCGTAAATGAACCCTAAACTCTAAAAACAAACTTTTGTTCACAGATAAAATAATTGGACTTGAATATACTTTACAAAAATTTTCTAATGGATCAAAAAAAAGATGAAAAATCTGATGAAACAAATGATCAAAAACCAAGTGAAGAACAAAAACAAGGCGAAAAACAAATGGATGAAAATGATTATCCTATTGAAAAAATTGATACAACAAAAACGGTTTTTAATGGAGTTGGAACAATAACCGAAATATTTAAACCTTTTGTACCATATATTGATATCATATTAAGTGCAGCAAATGCTATAATTAAAATTTATGAAGATGCTAAATATAATAAAAATATTTGTTTAGTATTTGTAGAACGTATGCGAATTGCTAAATTTATTATTGAAAGATTAACAACATCTAAAGAATCTAATATAGAAACTTTTCAAAATCAATCATTTCTTGATGCTCTTGTAAAATTTAGTAATACAGTTCGTACTATAAAAAAATTTGTTTTAGATATTTCTCAAATGAATCAAAGAAAAAGATTTTTTAACGCAACTGAGATTAGAGGAACTATTGATAAACTTAGACAAGATTTTAATGATGCAATGAGTGATTTACAATTTTCGATTATTGCTAATCAAATGATTGATAAAATAGAAGAGGATAAAAAAATAGAGAATGATCTTAATACAATGCAACAGGTAATTTATTCATTTATCTTTAAGGTATTAATTGTATCTTCCTAATTTATAATTATCTCCTTATGATAAATTTATACTTTAATATTTTTTTAGTATTTGATAAAAATATTAGAATGCGTAGAAACTACAGCTGAACAGGTACAAAAAATTGCTATCGCAAACGAAGTACTCAATAATGACTCTAAGAGAAATATCTGGAATACATTTAAAGCTCCACAAATTGATCCTAAGGATGTCACTGATCCTAGAATAGGTGCATCTCATGGGAAAGTGGTGAAAAAAGTTTATATGTCACTGAATGTAGCTTGTAAACCAATTGAAATTTTAAATAATGATTCACCACAATCTTATAAACAGCAAGGTCGCCTTGCTATATTAAATGAATTACAACGATGTAGATATATTATTAAATTTCATGGTATTTCTAAAGTGGATGGTCATACAGTTTTGGTTTATGACTGGGCTGATAAAGGCAATTTAAAAGATTATTATTCAACAAAACCACTTTTATGGAAATCTAAACTTCAAATTGCGCGTGATATCTGTTATGGTTTAAATTTTCTATGTTATGTGGGTGTCCTTCACCACGATGTTCGCTGTGAAAATATTTTGGTAATATCAAAAATCTGTTAAAACGGCTATTAAAGTTATTACTTTTAATATTTTAAATTGGTTAACAATTTTTTTGTGCAGTTAACTGATAGGTTGGAACCAAAAATAACAAAGTTTGAACTTTGTCGTAAAACGGATCAAGAAACATCTTATATTGACAATCCTATTGAAATGTTTCCTTGGATGGCTCCAGAAAAAATGAAAGGTGATCCATATACTCATAAATGTGAAGTTTTTAGGTAATCTTTAAACATCCTAATAATTTATGTAAATGTGATTCCTAAAATACAAAAATAAATTAAACAATTTTTTTCATTTTCAAATTAATAGTTTTGGTATGTTGCTTTGGGAACTTGCATATCAGAAGGTCCCATATGAAACAATTAGTCCCAAACAAGCTATTAGAGAATTTGTGATTAAAGGTAATAGGGAAGTTTTAGAACATAAACATGGACCATCATATGTTCCTAAGGCTTTTACAAAAATTATCAAAAATGGTAAATTATATATATAAGTTTTTTTTTGCTATTATCCTGATTATTATTTAGTATCACTTATTCACTTCATTCCGTTATTTTAGCATGGCAAGGAAATCCAATAGATCGTCCAAATTTTCAAGTTTTGCTTGAAGAATTAGAAAAATTATGTAAAAAATATGATTCTACTTCCATTGATAGTTCAACTTTTGAAGCAGTTGAAGAAACTACCGATTCAGAATCTGAAAGTTCTATAAATCGTACTGTTCATCCAGTAATTCCTTTTGAAGAAGGTCTCCGTGCACATAAAGAGCATAAAAGGCAAAAAGCTTGGGAATGTTTTTGCAAACATGCTGATCTTGACAATTCAACTGCAATATATTGGAAAGGATACTATTATTTAGAAGGATATGTGGTTGAAAAAAATAAAGAATTAGCTAATAAATTATTCAAAATTGCAGCTGATAAGGGTGATACAAGAGCACAAGTTCGTTATGCACTTTCACTTGCTGATAATATGGAAGATTTTAATGCGAATGAAGAAAAAAGAGAAGAGTTTATTAAATATTTAAAAATGGCAGTTAATGGTGACGATTCTGCTGCTATGTGGCACTTAGGTAATACATATTATAATGGAAAACTCAATTTTGAGAAAGATAAAACAAAAGGTATTGAATATATTAGAGATGCTGCTTTAAGGAACTTTTCTAAAGCTGTTGACTTTGTAAAAATTAATAATATTGATTTGCTTCAAAATGAAAAAAATGATTAGTTTTATGCATTATCAAGAAAATGAATTATTTTTATGTATTATCAGAAAATAATTAGTTTTATGTATTATCAAGAAAATAGTGTAGTATGTATCATTAAAATATTTTCTCAATATTTAATATTGTATTAGTATGAAATTTATTGTATTTAGTATTAAATTAAGAACTTGCATTTATTTATCAAATATATTATCATCATAAAGGCTTTTTAAATGATAAATTATGACAAATATCATTGCAAGAATTCATCGTTGAAGGTGAAATACAGTAAATCCATAATGAAATGTGTACATTACAAACTTAATATATATTGGATTATTCGATTATTTGAATTAGTATTTTTTCAATTATCCTTCTAATTTGACACGATCAAATTATTTTGATCATATGTATCTTAAAAGATAAAAACATGAGAATAGTTTCTAATATACCTTGATTCATAATATGTATGGTTATAGATTATATGCTGTAAGATTAAATATAAATCTGTTTAAATCTAACCCGTGTTTAATGACGGATCTAACTTTATTAAAAAAATCATACGTATTACTCTCAACAATATAAATGTCAGTTAAATATTTCTATTCACAGATCTAATTCATTATTAATAATTATAAATTAAACAATAAGAGACAATGGAAACCACATGTAAATATAAGAATAATTTCTGACGGAATTTGTTCATATTAGTTCAAAAAATGCGACTAACTAAATTTAATCAATTTGACAACATTGAAATCTAACTGAACGAATTGCATAAACTGTGATTTAGATTTAATCAACGGTTACAAGCCAATTACTAGATTTAATACTGATTTTTACTCAGAAGTTATTAATTAAACTTGGAAAAGGGATTTTATAATAAATCTTGTGCACCGGCAGTAGTATATTACAAAGTGATTTATATTGAATATTTAAGCTTTGCAAGATTAGTCAACAAATAATTAGACACAAGTTATGAAGCTTGCTAGAAATTTATTCTTTTAAAATGACTGAGAAATTTTTCAGGAAATATATTTCCAAATATCTCGATCACTATATCAAGAAACAACCTTAGTATGACTAAGATCAGTTATGTAATCTATATTTAATATCAAATGCATAACCAAGTAAGAAAAGATTTGATGAAATTCCTGAATTTTATCAAATAAAGAGAAATTCCAAGTTAATAATTATCTATCCTATTAATATTTTGGTATGAAAAAATGTTTTCAACACGATCCTTTATTTAGGCAATAAAATGTACTTTTATTTCTTTCATTCTATGTTTTTGAAAGGCTTCTAATCATTTAACATTTTTCGAATCAATATTTTTTAAACGTAAACTTTTTTTTTATTATGATCAAAAGACTTTTCAAGATTATATGTATATCCAATAACCTCTATGTGAACAAAGTACAATTAATATATATTATACTTCGTAAAGGGTTTGTTTTATAATTTCCTACAATTTCTGATTCCGCTTCAAATATATTGTTATATAGTATTTAGAAATAGTTTGAATTCATATTCAAATAATCAATTGATATTAATGTACGTATTATCTCACTTTGTTTGTTCAGCTTCTATAATAAGAGAATAATTCGAATTTTATTGAACCCAAACTATTGGAATTTTTAATTAATGGATATAAAAATTTTTATAATAAATAAATATACCTTCAATAAAAAAAACTGCTTATTAAAAATAAGAACAAATGAATATGAAATACTTATTATCTACTGTGTTTTGATAGTAAAATTTCCTACTCTTTTTAAAATTATCATGTCCTGAATCTAGGCGTTTAATACAGTCTTTTTATTAGCGTTGGCTTCAAATAAAAATTTGATAATTAGATATGGAAAAAAGAAAGATTACTTACGTGTTTAATAATACAGAAATTGTCATATTAATCGTTGAAACTCCGTACGCAACTGATTTGCTAGGCTCGTGATATCAAGATACGGAGTATTTGATAAATACCTTGATCCGTATGTATACAAGCGGAAATGAAGTTTCCTTTAATATCTAACAGCTTATTACTAATACAGTATCATACGCAATTATATTTTTAATCCGGGTTATCCAGGTACGTAACGTGTAAATGATCCGATTAACAGATTCTCAATCGTTAACGTTAATGTGTTTAAGTTGGCAAATGTATACTTTATGCAATAAAAATAATAAAAATAATAAATTTTATTATAATTGATATAAATGTTACGTAACTTGGAGCACATGTATATTAATTTTTGTAATATTTCGTAATTTTTATTTCATAATTACTAAATAGCATATCATAAAAATTATAATTTATTAATGTCTAACATAATCATACAATCATTCCAAAATTAAATAAATATCGGTAAAACCCCATAAATTCTTGGTCAAACTTTTATTAATTGATTCCCCTAATCAATGTAAGTAAAGATGGAAACCGAAACTACAAGTTTATGTTGGAGACATAAACCCTAAACTATATCTTAAACTCTAACCTAAACTTGTAGTTTCGATTCCCATCTCTAGATGCAAAATGTTATAAATTATTTCGAAATATATTGTCACTATACAAGTTATAATAAATCATATTCGAATTAATTAATTGGAGATAAAAATGCATTACAATTTTGTAGAGATTCTTATGACTCTTACAGAAAAAATTAAAAAAAAAAATATGCAGGAAAATGCAACATCAAAAGACGAAGTTAGAGAAATTGAAAATAAGAATCAAGTGCAAAAAAAGCTAGGTGAAAAGCAAGAGGATAATTCAACAATTATTAATAATCCAACAATTATTGAAAGTGCAAAAGAGGCCGTCGTTCCTACGTTTCAAGCTTCAGGTGATGAGGAAACAAAAGCAGCTGCATCAACAATTGGCAGTGGCACTTTAGTGGCTGGTTCTACTTCTCCAACGTCTTCACTTGCTCAGCCTACGGAGAAAATTGGTGAAGCAAGTGGTAATGAGGCAATGAGAGAAAAAGGAAAAGAAATTGAAAATAACTTTGATGAAAAGCAGGAGAACGATTCAACAATAAGTAATAATCCAATACTTATAGAAACAAAAGAAGCAGTATCAATTGGTGGTGACAGAGCTTTAGCAGCCGGTTCTCTTTTTTCTTCACCGACTCTATTTTCTCAGTACATAATGATGTTGTAGTAAAGCAATGAAGACAATAAGGAGCAATGAGAGAAACAAGAGATGTGCAAGGAAATTGGCAAAATCGGAGATTTGCCATCAATAGCACAGAAAAATTAGCTAACGCGTGGTTTAAAACAAATAAATGTAGCTCAAATTTTTTCTAAAAAGCTGTCTGTATTGCATAACTAAAGTTTTATCTGTGCTTTTATTTTTTGGTATTGCAAGAATGTAGAAAATTTTGACATTCATACATACTAACCCTTACACAGGCAATAGAATCATTTGTGATAAAAAATTTGTACTGATATATTTTAGGTTCTGGTATCGATATAAGTTCTATATTATATTATAAATAAATCTAGTAAATGGCTTCTAACCATTTTAACCGACTTGTACCGTTAATTACATTCAATGCTATGTTTATATTTCGACATTCATTTAAACGACTTAAATATTTATTATTGTGAATATATTGGTGGGCCTACATATGATAATTAGAATAATCGTAATAATGATATGAAAATTTTCTCTTTACTATGTCGATTTTCTAATTACATATATTGGTAAAAAAAAAGCCTGATGTGTGATTTTTTTTCCCTTTGATTGAAGCGAATCACTTTATTTTTTTGAGATTTGTTTTGACACATCAATAAAATCGCTACATGCGTATGTGCTCTCTGGGTAATCTCTGAATATTATACTTTTATTTTAATAATCAATACCTTTGAGGACTACTAACTGCAAGATATTACTATTAAATAACCCGGAAACTGCATTTATTCTACTGTAACATTCCAAGTAAAATATATTATACGTTTCTAAACTACATAAAATTAATGTCAATTATTACCGTTACGAAATATATCAGGTTTAACGAGAAAAGATCTATTTCCATCCAATCAACCGACGCCACTTTCCAACGACAACACAAGCCGTAGTAAACATTTGTTTTTGGAAAAGCAGTAAACTAGGAACTATCAAAGGCACTAGAGCACCAGCAGCTTCCTCCGGTTGACATAAATTCTCTTGTCTTTTAATAATATATTTTCCATCATTGCCAAAGGTTAAATCTAATTTTACAATGAGTCTAATAAAGGAAAAAAAAATTTTATACATTTTTTTAGAAAAATTTTGTAGATTTCGTAAATATTTTTACAGCAGATATGTTGTTCCTTGAGTTATTTTACCTTATTGGCTGGTCAACCCAGAAGAAAATTCCACGACGTGCATGATGTGTTACGTCAATCACAACCTTATTTTTTTCTTCGTTAAAAAATACTTCATGAACGTTCGTTTTTCCTGGACATATATATCCTGAATATATATCACATAAAATAAATATATGTAAAAAAAGCAAAAACGCACAATTAAAATTAATTACCCCTATAACATTGATTTAATGCAACAAAAGAATCTCGAGAACATCGTCCACTGGGAATATATGTCATAAAATTTTTAAATTCAAGGTTTTCGCAATAATATTTTGCAACTTCTTGTGGTTTATGTGAATTACTTGAGCAAAGAATAAGATCTATGATACTTGGAATGTCTTGAACTGGGTTTTCCATGATTTTCGTGGTTTTTTTTTTTTTGTTATAATAAATCGAGAGATTTAAATGAATGAGAAAAGTTTGCGTGCCTCGTATCTTTTATACCAGAATGTGGGAATTTAAGTTCCTATCTACAATCTAAATTTTCACATGTACAGATCTAATTGTAGCCCCTAAGCTGGAATGTTAAAAAAAAAAAAGTTCATTACAAGACAAACAATCCTAACGCTGATTCTTCTGCGTTCTTGATTGGTTCTACTTATGGAAACGATTATGTTTATTAATTTTTAGCCGAAGAATTCTGTACTACATTATGTGAAATTAGCAAGATTGTCACTTTGTTTAATATCAAAATAGACAAATTCTTATTGTATTGAATTAATATGGAATCGTAGAATTAACATTATTTGAAACTATCGCTATACTGTATTTGGTTTTAATAACGCCCAAACTTTATTTAACGGTGAAACTTTTATAAATTTACGCACTTGACATGCGATATCGATACATTGTACATGTGTTTACAGATATTATAATTACGGATTTGTAATACCAATACAACTCTTTATCGGTTGCTTACTATGATTTATCTGCCCAATAATTATTAATTATTGTTGTTATAGATATTGTGCCGCTAACTCAATCGGGTTGGAGCGAATGGAGGCGGAGTGGGGTAAATAACTTTCCGTACTCAGTTAATTTCCGGTTATTGACCCTGCAATTATGATAAATCTTATTGTCCGAAGCGTAGCAGAGGACACTCTACTTCTACGCCATTTCATGCAAAATGTCCGTTAGCAATATCCAATCAAAGTTTCCGATTTGGTTACACTACATACCGGCCGGCTGCCCTAGCAAGATACGTCAACTAATCAGCTTCTGATATCCTCTATCCCCTGAGAAATTTAACCAATCACTAGGGATGGCAAATGTTTTAAAACACGATCTTAAAAATCATGATTGTTTGATTTAAATTTGTTAAAAAATGTTTTAAAACATTTTGACGTAATCATGATCATAATCATGATCATAATGATGATCTAATCACGTAATGTGATTTGTATAGTATTTAACGATTACTGATATTAAAAAAAAATAATAATAAGCAACAATAAAAATTTTTTACCAATGTCTCGCGGAAGACCTCCTTTAAAAGAAATCCGTTTGAACTTTACAAAAATCACTGAAAGTGATAAACATGGCCGAAAAACACCTCGTCAAATGTGTAATTATTGCGAAGAAGATTGTGTTGATTTAATTGACCGGTTAAAAGGTCATTTATTAAAATGTAAAAAGGTTCCAAGGGATATAAAAGCTTTGTTGCAAATTCAGGGTGAAGATTCCGGTTCAATTGATGATATGCCCTTAGTTAAATCTGATGTTGATGGTATATTAGCAAGGTTTTTTTATTCAGCTGGTATTCCTTTTACGGCTATCGAGAACCTTTTTTGGGAAGAATTTATAGATGCTGTGCAACATTATGTTAAAACTGTACATCCATTCTATGTTAGTCCTAATCGACGTAATTTGGCAAATAATCTACTGGATTCCAAATATCAAAATGAACGACAAAATTTAGATTCAATTCTAAAAGAGGTAATGAATATTATGTTAGTATCAGATGGATGGTCAAATATCCAGCGAGAATCAGTTATAAACTTTATCCTCTGTTTTTCAAACCCAATTTTTTATGATGCTATATATTCGGGATCTGAGTCATACACTGTGGAATATATTTATCATAAGTTTAAAACAATAATTGAAATCATCGGTCCCTCAAAGTTTGCCGGCATCGTAACAGATAATGCAAGTTCTATGTGAGCTACATGGAAATTACTAAATAAAGATTACCCAAGGCTGGTTTGTTTGGGCTGCAATGCGCATGTTGGCAATTTATTAATCAAAGATATACTTAAACTTGAATGGGTTGACAAATTAATGAATACTGTAAAGCAAATTATTAATTTTTTTCGATTGCATCGTCAAGCAGAATCACTTTTATTAAATCAACCAGATACGATCACTCTAGTTCAACCTGTCGAAACTCGCTGGGGAACCTGTTTAGATGCAGTCAAATCTGTACTTCGATGCAGGTTTGGAATTCAAATGGCAATAATACAACCCGAAATTGGTAAAAAAATTGCGCATAATCTTCGAGATCAATTATTAGGTGATTTATTATGGAAAGAACTAGAAAAATTAGCTTCTTTCTTAATGCCTTTTGTTAGGCTTATACGTTTATTCGAATCCGATGAACCTTTACTTTCACATGTCCATCCTGAATGGCAACTAATTCGGCAATCAGTTGATCCATGCGATTTAGAATTGGATTTTAAATTAAAGGCTTTGGACTTAATTGACAAACGGTTTGACTTTGTATTTCACCCTGCAATGGCAATTGCAAATCTTTTAGATCCTAAGTATGTTTTTTTTTTATTTTTTAATTATTATAAATTTAAAAATTTTATAATATGCTGTATAATTAATTTAAATTAAGGATTCGTGGAAAATCACTAAGGCCAAACGATCTTGAGGAATTTATTATCCCGTATATTGAAAATGTTTATGAATTTGAAATTGCTGCACATGTAAGTACAATATTATAAATACGTTTAAAAAGAAAAATTAAAAATCCTAATTTACTCAATTATACTAAAGATTTATGGAGTTATTCAAAAATATATCGCTAAGGCTGATGAATTCTCCGGGTTACTGCTTTGGGCATCTGTCGAACATTCGAGTTCATCTAGTTGGTGGAAATCCAATTTTTCAAATAAATTCCCTTCCGTTGTTGAACTTGCCTGCAAGGTTCTCTCAATGCCGGCTTCCTCAGCTGCCTCGGAACGTTGTTGGTCAAATTTCGGATTTATTCACAATAAATATCGTGCACGTCTGGACAATGATCGGGTGAAAAGGCTTGTAACCGTTTATCAAACCTTGAGAATCCAGAAAGAAATTAAGGATAATAGTTGGTTTGATGATGACAATTCTAATGATAATTAGCTTGGGAGAAACAAATTATTTTTATTGCATTGAATTGATTCTAATCTTTAAGTAATTCGGTTTTTTCAATATAATTTGTACATGCATATATACTTTGGACTTCAATATCAACTAATATAGCACTAATGCGAAAAGAAATTGTATCTAGTCATTTAAAAGTAATTTATTGTCAGTGCAAAAAAAAAAATTGCAATCGAATACATTTTCTATAATTCTTCGCATTTTTTTTATATACATTGTTCGTAATTTACAAAAAATTATATACTTTTATTTTCAGTTTCAGTTAAATTTCAGTGTCAGCCTCTGATGTTTTAAAACAATTTTTAAAACAATAAAAAATGTTTAAAAAACTGTTTAAAACGTTTTTTTACCATCCCTACCAATCACGATCAAGAATTTTGATTATTTAAAAATATATCGTAATTTATTATATCGAAGCCTTTTAAAATACAAAATAAATAAATAAATAAATACTTCCGATTAAAGGGGCTACAAGAAATTATACTATGTAGAAGAAAGTTTTTTTTTAATTCGAATAAGAATGGATCTGTCTTGAAAAGATTGAAGGACCAGAAGTTTTAACCAATCTCATGGTTGTTCAGTCCCTGGTCTTGAAACCAGGCTGGATTGGTCTTCGTAAATATCTAGCACAATTAAAAATATGTTAGATAATCGCTTATTTTGACTAACTTACATTGTGAGATATGTTCAGGCGTTAAATTTACACATGAAAAAAGGACCTGGTTTTCTAGAACATCTAGTGATCGATATCACGTGTGTGGGAACTGAACGACTTTGCATTCAATTTACTTAATGGTCATCCGTTTCAGACAAAGAATCAAATGACAAAATATTATTGAAAAAAAAATGTCTTACCTCTATCTATCACTATGTTAAATAGTTCACATATGGTACATATCACTTTGTGCATTAAGTATACTTGGAAAAGAAAGTCAGGAATTTGTTTGAGTCAAATCTTGGTTTAAAGTTGACATTGACAGTATATTATAACGAAAAGGGTATTCGATGATTACCGAGAAATTCTAAATTTTTTTGTATATGATTTGCTGATGTTAAAATTCTTGTGCATTGATAGAATATTTAAAAGAAACCTTTAATATATATGTTGTGCCTCAGGTTCAGATTAACATCCACTTCAGATGACTATCAGATGACCAGCATTAAATGAACAATAATTAACCTAAATTATACCATAATTTTTACCCTAACCCTAATCCTAACACAAGTCAGAAGTTATCTGACGCAAGGATGCATCTGAGGTAGGCCTCCGCATGGGCCAGGTAGGGCTGGGTAGTAGTAATACTTAAGCCCTACCCATCTATGTAAAGGTTCAATTTTAGGCCCTTACCCTTTACCCTAGGGCTCAAAATCTGATACCCTAGCCTGACCCATAAAGCCCGCAAGTACCCATGGATACCCATGGGCTTAGATATTAATATATGTTCGTATTGTTATACAAACAAAATTTATTAATTTTGTTATATTTTTACAGAATAAATATCCAATGAATTGAATTTATGACCTACTTAGTATCGCCACCAAAATTAGAAATGTACATCTATCAATATTATATAAAATTTTCCGTCTAAATATCTTATGTTCCAAAAGGGCTACTTATTTTATATATTCTTTGTTTATATATGTGTGTTTGTTTAAATTTTTTCCTCCCCCTCATGCTCGAGCCCAAAATATTGATGTTACCCTAATAATTCACTTTGAGCGGCCTATTCATATAAACTTTCATATTGTATAAATGTGTAATTAAATATTAAATGATAATTTGTAAATGTGAAACATTATAATTATGCAATAAAAAAATGCCAAAATAGGAAATCAATCAATTTAATTATATATAAAATCAACTAATTGCTTTAGTTTTATTGTTTTATTGTTAAATTGCATATATAAGTCATTATGATTACAAATTGCATATGTACTATAAGTTGCTAAAATTACAAATTCATATTTTTAATAGCTTATAAATCTCATCCAAATTTTTTTGCTACATCTAGTCAGTTTCATTGGCACATTAGTGCAGTTACTGTTTCTGGATCTAAAGATGTATAATAATCATCAATAATATAATCAGCACAACTAAACATTTGTTCAGATTTTATACTTGTGGCTGGTATGACAAGAAAATCATGTGCCATTTTAGCTAAAGTTGGAAAACAATAATTATTTTTTCACTATTCAAGAATGTTAATATTTCTGCTAGTAATTTGTTTATCAAGATAATGCTTAACTTTACAAAAAATATCCAGTTGATCATTTTGTTTTTTCTTTATTACATATTCATAGTAATCATCAATCTGATCTTCATATAATAAAGTATTATCTTCTATATAAGTAATGCTTTTAATATTTAAGATAGAGAGTAATATATTGAAATTATATATAAACTCAATAGTAAAATTTTTTTATATTTAATTTTATAAAAAATTATATTAA
>CAJVQA010004517.1:0-17453 GCA_910591915.1 Cetraspora pellucida
ATATTACTATATTATAATTCTTATTTTTAAATATTATCAAACAAAATTTTATTTAAATATTTTAAAATTTAAAAAATTTAGATTATAAGTATATTTTTGTTAATTTTCCAAACAAATTTGTCTGAAAATAGTCTACAGTTTAAGGGATAATAAAATTTTGATATATATTTAATATTTTTTGAATTAGAAGTAACAACTTTAATATAATTCAAAAAATATGAATTATTATAAAGAAAAGAATATAAAAAGCAGGTTTGTTTATGTTTTTTTACAATTAACAGAACAAATGCACATTCTTAAAATTATTATTATAAAGCCAAATAATTAAATTCTGAGTAAATAATAAAAAGTTTTAAAATAACAAAGTAAATAATTAATTTTAATTATAGCATTAATTAACTTATTAAAATGATCAATAAAGCATTTAGATTTAACTATTACTTATTAATTAAATTGTATTATTTCTTTTTTATTAAGTTTTTTAAAATTAAAATTTATATCATTTAAAAATTTATTTGAAAACATTTTCTTTCTAATTACTTCACATTATTATACACTTTTATAGATAGATAGTATTCTATTAATATAAAAACTAATTTGTTTAGAATATAATTCAAAACAAAGTTTATTTGGAAATAATAAAAGAGATAGTAACAATAACAGTGAATATAATGATGAGTATGATAATAATAGTAGATTTTCTTTTTTTTTAGTGTTAGATAAGACCAGAAAAAGATCAAATAAGCTGAGCTGTTTTTTTTTATTATTTAATTTACATCTTGAATTTTTAGAATATTTGATAAGTTTTGACTTATTATAATTATTGTTTAGATTAAATTTTTGTTTATATATACAAAATGTTATGTATTTATCAATTATAGCTCTATAAAATATATTACTAGCTAAGCAGACTTGAGTATATTTCTATTTTATTTATTTTTTAAACAAAAATTCTTTATAGCTTAGCCAAATTAGTCTTATATATATTTTTATTTTTATTATTATAAAATTTTTAAATAAGGTTTTTAAAAAAATTTATATATCAAACTATTTTAAAAATTTTTTTTATATGCTAGACTTTTTTATATACTAAACTATTTCAAACTTTGTGTTAACCAATTAAAATGATGTTATATGCATATATATAAGTACATATATATGATATAAAAAATTATTACTTTATATAAATAAGATATGCATAAAATAGTTACTATTAAGTGCATATTACTTTTAGCATATATGAAATTAATAATTTAAGAATTATTTTTTATTAAGTATTTTTTAAAAAAAATATAATTGACAAAAAGTTAAACATAACAATTCAAAATTTTAAATATTTTGATAAAGTTTAAAATATAACTATTGTTTAAATTAATATTAATTTGTCAAATTACAAATTTGGATCTTGCACTGAATTTAAAGCAATTTTGCTAAAACATAAATATAATCTATATGAAAAATGTTTAAAGTTTTAGTAGAACTGTAATCTGTTTTTGATATATCAAGTTTAACCTAATATTCTTTTTTTTTGGTTTGATTTCAGTAACCTAATTAGTAGTACTTCTTACCTAGAGGTTTTTGCTTTCCTAATTTCTTTATATTAATATCTATTTTCTAGATTTAGTCTTTACAGTAATACTATCAAAAATTCATATTATCTTTTTATTTAGGTTTTTTCAAATAGGCTTATGTTTTCTTTATTCTATAAATGTATATAGCAACAAGAACTTATCTTGGATTTGTATCATCTGATACCAGTTAGCATTTCTTTGTATAACTAAAATTATATAGATGCTTTGTGATTTGCCAATTATACTAATATAACTATAATTGCAGATATTAATTTCAACTAATTGTTAAAAAACAGGTACTATAATATTTATGATTATACAGATGATAATCTAAATTTTTTGCTATTAGTGAATTTTGAACTCATCACTTGTTATTTAGAAGGTTGACAACTTATCTACTTTACTAAGTTATTATATTTTTTAGATTATTTTTATATAATGTTATATAGTATATTAAAATTTTTATTTAAAATTAATATATACTACTAATAAAACTTTTTTATTGTTTAATTAATTAATAAAAAAATTTTATAATATTAATAATAAAATTATTTATTTATTATAATAAAATTTTAAACTACAAATGTTAGTTTCAGCTATAATGTTGTTAGATCAGCTGTGATAATAGGATACAAAAGATTTTGAAAAGTTTAGTATAAGATCAAAGGTTTTTCATATGAATAAATCATTTTAAAAACTTAGTAACTATAATATATTTTTACTAATATCAACCAAAGTTATTAATAGTTGTAGAAAAGCAGATAGATATAGAAACTAGACTGTTTAAATAAAAAACTTACAAATAGGTTTTAGATATAGCAGCTAGTATAAAATCTTTAAAAAATTACTTAAATTAGACAATAACTAAAATTATATAAGTGAGTAATTGTATACTCTTTCTATAGTTGTCTTTATAGTTGTAATACAACTATTAGCTGAATATATTATAAATAAAATTCTAAGTCACAAGTACTTATTTTAATATTTAAAAAAAATAATTTTGAACTATTATATTAATTTAAAAAAATATGCTTGTATATATAATAAAGTTTATTTAGATGAGTTAAAATTTGCTTAGATAATATACAAAGTTAGTTAATTTATATAAACTTATAAGTTAATTTTATTATATAATTTTTATTTTAATTTTTAAAAATTCATATTTTAATAAGTTTTTAACTAATTTTAATAATTTTGTTATTATTGAAATCAGAAAGATTTATTTTACAATTTTTATTTAATAATTAAAATTAGTTTATTTAATATAATTTTTTATAAAATTAAATATAAAGAAAATTACTATTAAGTTTATATACTATATAATTTTAAAATACTGTTATCTACTCTTAAATATTAAATATTTTATTAATTTTTTATAATAATTTGTTTATATAATATTAATAATATTTTTAATTTTTATAAATTTAATTTTAAAAAAGGTAATGACCTAGTAAAGTTAACAGATTGTTAATCTTCAAGTAGCAAATTTAAGGTTTAATTTCCATAGACAATAAAATTTAAAAATTATATTGTATTATAATAATTGTCTTTTGTTAATTAGTTAAATTTAGGAGATGTAATAATCTAATAAAATGAATAGATTGTTAACTTCTAAATGGCAAATCTAAGGTTTAACTATCATAAATAACAAATTTTAAAAATTATACTTATATTATAATAACTATTTTTTATTGATCAGTTGGATTTATGCATCTGTAATCTTAGATGCATTAGGTTGGAACCCACCTAATTTTGAGAGCTTAGAGCATTTATATAAAGTATAACATTACATATACATAGAAGAATATAAAAAACCAGTATTTTATAAGGCTTTAGTGCAAATTTACAATAAGACCACTAGGTATAAAAGACTAAAAAACTAAGAGACAGAAGCCTATTTGAAATTCTAAATAAAAAGATAATATAAAATTTTAATGATACTGTTAAACTGATAGAAACTTATAAAACATATTCATAGGAATTGTCAAATAAATCAGATAACAAGATGTATAAAAGAGCATATAACCAACCAGACTGCCAGAATTATTAGAAAAAAAAAGAATATATAAGTATACCATACTGGGCCATCTAATTGAAAGTCTGAAAAGTCTGTTAGTTCTGAGCTGCAGTTAGTAGAAAATAATAAAGAAAATATCAAAAAGATAGATACCAAAGTTTGGATGAACTTTACAAAGATAAAAGTGGTTTAGTTTAATGAATAACCTTAATTACAAATATTGATCTTAGCTATAGCATCAATCAGATTAGTAATAAAAGAGAATATAACTTGCTTTAGTAGGTTTATCTTAAGAATAAAAATAGTTTAAAGATTATAGTTCTAAAATTAAGATAAAAGAATTTAAATCAAGTGACTTGATGAAGTTAATACTAGAACCAGATCAGAAAGTTTAAATAAAACATCTAAGCAGTAATGTTAGGTACAGTAACTAATAAAAAACCTCTGAATAAACTTTTTAAATAGGTAATATAAAAAAGTTACATATATAGCTAGTTGTACACTTATTTGTATAGTTTAATATAGACATTGTTTATATGAACATGTGTCTGATATAAATATTAATAAAAAGTTGAAAGATTAAAGAAGTCATCTTAATATTAAAAAAAAAATTAGTTAAATTTAAATATTTGTAATCTTAGATACATCAAGTTAGGTTTTACCTAATATTGAAAGTTTAGAATATTTATATAAAATATAATATTATATATATATAGAAAAATATAAAAAAATTATATTATATAAGATTTTAGTACAGACTTATAATAAGACTACTAGGTGTAAAAAGATTAAGAAATTAAGAAGACAGAAGCCTACTTAAAAATTTCAAGTAAAGAAATAATATAAAATTTTGATAATATTATTAGACTAATAAAAATTTATAAAACACTTTTAAAGAAATTATTAAATAAACTAAATAACAAGTATATAAAAGAAGTATATGTACTAATTAGGCTGTCAGAATTGTTAAAAAAAGATATATAAGTATATTATACTAGGCTATCTGAATTAATAATCTAGAAAGTTCTATTAGTTTTAAGCAGTAGTTAGTAAAAAAAAATAAAAAAAAATATTAAAAAGATAGATATTAGAGTTTAAATAAACTTTATAAAATTAAGAGCAATTTAACAATTAGTTTTGATTGCAAATATTAGTCTTAATTATAGTGCAACTAGGTGAACTGTAAATAGAAGTACAGAAGGTTCTAAGAATTTATTTTAAAAATAACTTTTTAAGTTTGAGCTAAAAAACTAAATTCTAAGTGATTTGATAAAATTGATACAAAAGTTGTAGAATCAAAAGGTTTAAAAATAAAACATTTAAGCAGAAGTATTAGATATAGTGACTGATAAGAAACCTTTAGACAGACTTTTTAAATAAATAATATAAAAAAGTTACATGCATAACTAGTAGTATGCTTTTTTTGTAATAGTTCAATATGAACATATGTTCATATAAAATATGTGCTTAACAAAAGTATTAATAAAGTTAAAAGATTAAAAAAGTTACTTTAATATTAAAAAAAAATAAATAAAAATTATAAAGTTAATTTTTTTCATAAATTATTTTTTTGTTTATTATTTCTTTTATTATTTTAATTTTAGTTAATTTTGAATTACTTTTTAATTAAACTTTATATTTTAAACACAAATTAGGTTTTATTATAATTTAATAATTATTTTTTTAAGTAAATACTTTGCAAATTAGGTGTAAAAATATTAATACTATTTAATTAAAAGATACAAAAATATTAATGTTATTTTTTTTATGAACTTATATATGTAATTTTTATATAACTAAAATTTTTTATAATATTGTTATTATATTAATTTTTATAATAATAAAAACAAATTCAGTTTTGTTTAGTTTGATTCAAACTTTTAATATTGTTTATAAAAATTTAAAATTTTAATTATTAAGTTATAAAACCCAACCATTTTATAATTTAATTATTATTAAATTATTAAATTATTTTTTTTTATTACAAATAATTAATAGTAATATATTTTAAAGTTAAGATTAGTTTTAGAATAAGACAGAAGTTAGATATAAAGGTTTAAATTTAATTAAGATAGGTTTTTAAAATTTAAACAATTTTACTTAATATATCTGATACCTGTTTCTTAGTTATATTTTTGAAACATTGCATTTTATGAATTATTACTGGTTATCTAACATAAAGATTGTTTACATCTGATCTTTGAATAAAAATCGTAAAGGAGAGAATATTTTGTAAAAGAGCTTCTAACTATGTTATCTAATATACAGTAAATATTGATTAGCTAGCTTAAAATGATTAAATCATATAATTGGTTAATTTTATTTATAATTTCCGAAGCATTGCGAGGGTTGTTTGCTAGTAGTTATTAAAATTTCAAAAAATATATTAATGAATTTTTTTAATTTAAAAAAAACAATAACAATTTAATTTTTTAAACTGTGTAAATAAATTTTTAGTTTCATTAATTAATATTTAATGTATATATGTATATATATTTTTTTTATACGGATAATTTATATTAAATTATATATATATATATTGGCAACTTTTTATTTTATTAGAAAAAACAAATTACGTAACAAATCAGAAATTTATTTTGGAATATGCGCGCTATTTTAAAAAAGTACATAGGTACGTACATACGTACGCGAAAGTGCCAAGTTTGTGAAATGTGATGACTAACACTAAGAGAAGGTTTCCTTCGATACAGAAACGAATTAATTTCGCATTACATGTAACACCAAATGTATAAATTCGTAATTCGGTTAATTTAAGTTACTTTATCATATACCATCACCATGTACTTGGTAAACAGCTTATTTAGAACTACTTATGTACATAACAAAAATTGTGTAAAAGCTGCACAAAGAATGATTCGTAATAAGATTCATATTAAAATATATTGACTCCTAGATTCGGGTTCATTAGAAGTGGTGTTTTTGGGAATATTTATATCGGCGTAAATATAGTTGACTTTTTTGAACTAGAAAGATACGGGTTGTGTAGTTAGTTAAAATAACATATTTTAACATATTTTAACACATTTAACACAAGTGAATAGACATTTTTGTTTATCTCCAGATTTTTTTTTTTTTTTTTACATTGCAATTGTTTGTTTGTTATAGAAATTTGTATTTTTCATATATACTGACAAGTAACAATAAATGAAATGAATAGTTTTATATTAGTGCAATGATATATGAAAAACACGTAAAAAAAGATAAATTTATTTGAGCATATAATATATCAATATTCATACAAGTCTGTGCACCTTAAATGTAATTTTTAGGCTGTTATAACATATATTTTTTATAATAAAATATTATAATATTTATTATAATATTTAGTATATTATTTATTATAATATTTATTATAATATTTAGTATAATATTTATTGTAATATTTATTATAATATTTATTGTAATATTTATTCTAATATTTATTATAATGTAAGATGCAATAATGTAACTTACAGAGATTTGCTCATTCTTTAAATTGCGAAAAACATCCCTTATTTTTTTCTAAGGATCCATTATCTATTATGTTTAATGATAAAATTTTTTTGTCCATGTGGTATGTCTGCATTCAATCGATTGTCAATTACACAGTAGGCCCATTAAACAAGTATTTAATCGCGATGTTTGTCGTTACTCGCGACTTTCTGCTTATCCTTAAGGATCGGTCTTCATTTTTCTCCAATTTTGTCTTAGTTTGTACTTTGAATAACATCAATTAACGATTTTTTTTTTTTTTTTTTGCTTCTATCATATAAGTTTTTGTATAAACAATGCCAATTTAATTCATCTTAAAAGCGTCAACTGTCTACTCTTGAGGTTAAAAAAAAAAAAAATTTTTTTTCTTGCCCAAACCTCCACTTCCCTTATTATAGTAACGGGTATACGAAGAAATTTATCTTTTTTCGATTAAAAAAAAAACAAAAAACAAAAACAAAAATGTCTCACCAAAATCCTGGACCAAATCATGTATTCGATTCGGAACCATTACATTTATCTCAGCCTTCTCAAACTTATCATAATCAACATCAATGGGTTATTATTGATGAATCATCTTCGATTGCTTCCCCAAATCAACGAAGCAATAGACCTTCACCTCCAGTACCAGTCATTAAGGTACCTTTTCCACCCATAGTTAATCCCGAAGAATTAATTACGAGACCAAGGAAGGTAAAGTCCAAGATCCCCACAAAGCCACCAAATGCATTCATGATTTATAGAATGCAATATGTTAAAGAGCTTCATGCTAGGGATCATCGTTTGCCCATGAGAAGTGTTTCTTCTGCTGTGGCTAGTTCCTGGAGGGAAGAACCTGAGCATGTTGTTGAGCATTATGAAGAAATCGCAAGAGAAGCAAGTAGGATTTATAATCAAAAATTCCCGAAACCTCCTACTCCTCAAAAGGGACCTGTTGCACGCCATTCTCGACGAAGAACTATAAATATGCAAAGTGGCATACCTATTACACATATCGATAATTCACCAAGACCACATTTTCATTCTCTTCATAGATTTTATCCTAGTGATCATCATAGTCATCGATCTTCTTTAAGCACTATTGTTCATGGCCACCATAATTATCATATGCATTCTTCAAACCCACAAAATCAAGCCATTCCTTCAATGATGGAATCCCATTATTCATCTAATATTCTTGGTAGACCATCAATGCGTCCTCTTAGATCATTATCTTCACCGTATTCAACTACTACAAATCATTCGTCAACGACTTCCCCTTTTCATATGCCTTCGCTGCCTCATGTTCATTCTTTCCCTTATATGGACGATACCACAAATAACACTTCTGAATGGGACTTTGCAGCTTCGGCACATGCTTAATTAGCATACATAATCGAGCAAATGACGAGATAATTGTCTTTTTTCTTTCACTTTTTTTTTTGCTTTATTATAATTTCGGTCATTTCAACCCTATTTTCGTAACGTATAACATAGAAAAAAACCTTTAATCTCTTCCGTTCCAACGAAATGTACATTTTATGCCTATATTGTTTCCTTCTTTTTTTTTTCTTTTTTTTAATTCGTTAATTTTTTTTTCCGGATCATTTCGATCCTTTTTTTAATATCAGCGTTTTATCTGAACAGAACCCTGGCGGTGTGTGCCCGAATAATTTTTTTTATTTGATTATTTGATATATATTTTCTTTTAATTGCATAGTAAATTACACCAATAACACATGGAACCATTACGTCTAATTAACGAAATCTATCTTTCTTTCCATACTAAAATGCATGCACTGGTACGAGCAATCAACAACAAAAAAAAACAAAAAAAAAATAACAAAAAAAAAAAAAACTAGTATATCTGTATCAATTCTTTATCTTATTCCTTTTAACAATTTCTTGCTATGTATGTATAAAAAATTAATTATGTGACTTTTCTTTATATTAAAGTATATATATGCTGCAAACTGATCTCACAAACACAATTAAATCTTGGTTTTTTTTTTTTTTCTTGATATGTATGTATAAAAAAAAAAGTAATTATGTGGCATTTTTTCTTAATATTAAAGTATTATACAGTATATGCCGGTATTATCATCAAGACAATTCACGAGAATGTAAAACCAGATTGAAATATTTTTTTTTAACATGTGGTTTGAATTAGAAAGTTGAACGACTTCAGAAAATCTTTCACATTATCTTGAATCGTTTTGCATTTAAAATATTCAATCTTAAGTAATAATTAAATGAATAAAAGCACTTTCAGACATTCAATTGTTTTCTTGTATGTAAATTTTTTTCAGTTATTTCGAAGTGTATAGGAAAAATTTTGAAGTGTTGATCGATAACTCGTTTTGGTAATGATTGACACGATAAAGAACACATACGTACTGTACATCTTATCATTACGGCATTAGCATTATGGATTAATACATGCTTTGTGTAGTAAAAAACACAAGACTATTAATACTATTAATACTATTAAATACTATTAATACTATTAAATACTACGTATTAAATACTATTAATACTATTTATTCAAAATTTACGTGTAAAATAAACTTTAATAAAGTTGCCATCTGATATCAGCTTTATTTGGCGATTCATTGGAGATTAGTAATTCATTAAATTCATTATCTTACTGCTTGTATAGTTATATAAAATTGTTATTATTACATTTTAATCAAATAGTTCATTGGTACCAAAAAATATTAGCACCAGCATGAATAAAGATCTCCAAATATAAAAAATAGTCCATTAATCATACTATTGAAAAGATCTATGTCTACATAAATTATTGGATTGTTCTATTAATGTCTTCATTAACCGATCAATAACTATTTCATTACGCGCACTTTGGTTCTTTCACATATCTAATTTGGAAAGTATGATATAATCGTAACGTAAATGATTCATTGATGGTGTTCGTTCACGCATTTAGTTATTTTAACTATTTTAGCTATTTGCACTCTAATGCTTTTCAAAAGATCTTCACACACGCGAAGTTCATTAAAGTATAGAATGTTGTAATGATTTGTATGAAGAACAAACCTATATGCAGAAGAATTTTGAATTTCTTCGAACATAATAATTTTTCCCGTTCAATGTATAATTATCTTTTGCTATTGATTGATTGATTGATTGATTGATTAAAAGTTCACAAGTTACACAACGCACATTAACTTGTAGATCAAGGAGTTAAAAGTACAACGGATATTCATTGAGGGATTGTTATATTAATTTGACATTATTAATAATTATAGCTTCATAGAAATATTAAACGTTTAGCATGGACACAATGTTCTTAGCATTCTACGAAATACCAAATTCTATTTATTCACGCCATACTCGTGGGTCATATGTCAATAGTGACTTACAAAGAAAAAAATGTAAATCGTTTAATTCTTTAGCCCAATGCTGTGTAAACGAGGGCGGAGCATGTGTGCCAAAATGGGGATTAACGGAAAAGACGGAGATACTAACTGTATACTACGTAACTGTTGTAGACATTTAGAAAAAAAAATTTTTTTTTCATTGATTTCAATAGGCCAATAGAAAAACGAATTACATCAATAGTGATCATAATAGTCCATCAATGCTAGTTTAATAAGTATCAATGCTAGCTGATGTCGATTCCCTATTTTGGATACATGATATGACGACCCACAATATTGTAAATTGAATGCGTATGTAGATTGCAAAAGAAAAGATGTAGGTTGTATATTGCACAACCGATTATAAACAACTAATACCAGATACACTACGTTTTACACTATGTTTTACACTACGTTTCACACTATGTTTTACACTATGTTTTAAATTACGTTTTACATTACGTTTTACACTACGTTATCCCAGATATTTTAGATTATTTTTTGGGTTACGTGACGCTACTTATGTGAATCGGTTGGTACATTTAATGTTTTCAAGGATCAAATGAAATTACTCCAAGCACCTTAATGACTAATAATAGTTGATTGACCTTTCACAAAATATTTCGTCATCGTATATTTCAGATATTCTAGGCCATGACCACTATATTAACCTTATATATTATTAACCTTGCTTGTTAGTCCTAAACTTAATATATGTGGGCTACAGCATTGTTATTGTTCGATTGATAAGCTTATGAAATCATCTCGATGTGATCGATGTGATAACATTAACACACTTTT
This sequence comes from Cetraspora pellucida, assembly GCA_910591915.1. Lineage (NCBI taxonomy): Eukaryota > Fungi > Glomeromycota > Glomeromycetes > Diversisporales > Gigasporaceae > Cetraspora > Cetraspora pellucida. The sequence goes on from CAJVQA010004517.1 coordinate 11,241, forward strand.
ACTTACATATTAAATAGAAATATTAAATAGAAATAGGGACGAAATTTTTATTTCATATATACTATAGTGTAAACACATTACAATTCATAAAAGGGTTTATTTTTTGTTTTTAACTCAAGGCAACCAATGGCTGCATACCCTATGTTGAAAAGGAAAGATCAACAATGATAATGCTTATACATATTTAGTTAAGCTATGTCTTGTTTTTATCGCTATACATGCATTGTACATGTGTCATTGATACATGACTTACATGACTGATGTTGGCTAGATCTTATTTGTCGCAGTGTCCATGTTGCCCGATGCGACAAATAGGATCATGTTGAAGCAATTTGTTTTTTTTAGGCTTGGTAACTTTATACAAGCATAGCTATAACAATTGCAATTACCAAACTGAGACTTCTATCATAAATCATTTAATACTATATATGTTGTATTTATTGCATTACTATTGGTTCCGTATCGAGAACCGTGTTGCTGTGTTGCTTTGATAGTTAAAATCCTGGAATGCTAGTTCGTAAATTTCTCGTTTTAGGAAAACAAGTAATGTACAAGAGGATTTGAGGATTTATATTTATGATTACTTTAAAATTTAATGAAAATTTAATGAAAAATTTAATGAAAAATTTACTGAAAAATTCATGAATAATTTAATAATAAAATTTAATGAAACAATTTAATGAACAATTTAATGAACAATTTAATGAAAGTTTAAATATTATCATTATATGCTCTTCTCAACTTAATAAAAAAGAAGTCATGAAAGTTAATCCTAGCATACATTTAGTTTGATTCAGGGATTTATTAACTATTAAATGATAATATTAAAAATGGTGATCGCGAAGCATGAATGAAACAAATGAACGCATGATCTACAAGAACTTGAATTTTTAGTGTATATTTAATCCCCTTCATAGAAGCATTTATAATATTGGTTAACATAGAATATATGACAGTTGTGTAGCAATTTTATTTTCGTCTCGTAACACATAGAACTCATAGGTTCATTGGCACGACATTTGTGTAAACAATTCATGATTAATTACGATTTTAATTACTTACGATTAATTACGATTAATCATTATTCTCCGTAGTTCTAACACATGACTAAAGTTCTTTCTTTCATTCTGTTAATTCGTCCCTGAAAAGTATAATTTTCTAAATATTAATTATCTCTATTTGTTTATTCGTACACACAAAATGTCACTATTTTTGTCTATCCCCTTTGCTTGCTCGCGTAACTTGTCATTTACTTCAATAAAATATTATTAGTTCACACTTACCCTACTACAACAAATACATACCTAATCGTCATCATCTGAATGTAAAAATATAGTTAGCGGCATAATTAATATATAAACCTAAAAATAAGATTTAAATACACAACATCTATTTAGGGTTAAACTTAATTATGTTATGTATTCAACTTCAGGTGATCCGGTAATGCAATGCGAAGCATTAAAATTCTTATAACCTATGTTTGGTTACTACTGTGTCACGTGATTTGAAAATTGGGCGTAGTAGATTTTACGTGTTTTCTTACCATATATCTTGCCACATTACCATCAATAACCTGTTGTTGCATAAAAGAAGCATACTAATATCATACTAATATCATACCAATATCATACCAATATCATACTAATATGGTATAAAATGAACCTATATACACTGCAGTGTAAACTGTGATTTACCGTTATACAATAATAAAAATTTACCTTCGCATGATCCGTGATCTTTCCGCCCCGTCCTTTCTCAAAAACTCCTATTTGTGCACCAGGGCTTTGATCACAGCGTTTTAACTACTGATTTCAGTAAAAGTACATACACAAATACTCGATTGTAAAATTTAATTGTCATCCAGAAAAAACAAATCTTGATTGGTAATACATACGTGAACCCATGGTTATATATGATTATATATGATTATATATGATTATATATGATTGTATATGATTGTATATGATTATATATTATATATATATATTATATATTATTATTTATTATATATATTATATGTAGTGTTATTGTATATCAACTATATTTTATCATTCAAATTAAATATATTACATTCAATTACTTTATATGCTATATATTGTCAAGTGGTTTTTAATGAGTTCAAGCACCATTCATATCGCGTAAATTGCAATTAATCTTGTTTAGTTAATATATCATTCGATTACTAACTTAGCCAACGATATCTATATGCAATATCTCCGATTATATGCTGATAAATAGATAATATATTCAAAAGGAAGCTCATCAAAGCATATTCGTTAATTCTTTGTCCAATTATCAAGTTTCTCGATGCTGTGAGAATTGTTAATTATAGAATCAATATTTCCTTTATTCGAGCATAATAATGCCTTTTGAAACAAAGGATCATTGCCTTAAGAGATTCTAATGTTTAAACTTTAAAACTTGTCATTTAATACGTACTAGTAAAGTTATGATCCTTTAAAATACATACGAAAAAAATATGAAAACTATTTAGGAATGACTTTATTATCATTCTTTATAATTTATATATATATACATATACGTATACATATATATATATATATACATATATACATATATATATATACACATATATATACATATATATATACACATATATATACATATACATATTAACGAATTCAAAACCTGATACGATGCATGCAAATATGATACACTCCTTTTTTTCCTTTAAAATTTCGTGGTACTTTTCATGCATTTAAGGATGTCGAATCATTCCTTTATATTTCATATTTCAATTCTTATTACGCAAAGAAATTATTCATAGCCATTCATAGTCATGCCTTTATATCATATTTTTCTATGAAAATATGAAAAACAATCATACTGGATGATTTTTCATTTTATCGAATGACAAGTTATCCAGTAAATTTTTCAAATTAAAGTTGCCGGGTAATAAGTTGTTAATTGTAATCGAGGGTTCACATGCATAAGATAATCATCTATTTTCTATTTTCCGTTGTATCGATTTTCAAAGCCATCTTTTAACATTCGTATTTGTGTCACTTGAAAATCGGTTTACTTTCTGTTGTGAAAACTCAATTTTCGCTCCCGATCAAGAAATGAAACTCAGATTTCGTATCTATGATATAATTTATATGGTTTTGTATTACGTCCCTCTCTCTTAAAACGCCTCCCGTTTATACCTGCGTGAATATTTGTATAGAGTACAATTTTGCATGTGAATGCATCGATCGCTTCGTAATGTAATCATTGCATTTCCATGGCCATCCTTTTTATACATGTCATTTTAAATACAATCTATTGTGATTATGTAAATCAATTTTCATAGCTAAAAATATTACTTATTTTTTTTAAATATCATAATAAACCTGCCTTTGGATCCCATGTATCCGAATTCTAAGTATTGTCTTTTCAGATTTATAAACTTAAATTTGCTATTTGAAAATCAAATAAATTGATTTTTCTCAATAACTTTTTTTAAAGTTTTTGCTACATCATTTGCTTATTCAAGTGTATTCAAGTGAATAAGTGACGACAGTCTGATGATCAAGCGACTGTTTATTATTTAAAAAAAATTTTTTTGAACAATGCAAATACATTATACTACTTACTTTTTTCTTAATGTTAGGCTCTGTTTTTATTTAAAAACTTGTTTGGATCAATAATTATTTCTTTAAACAAACATAATTATTATATTACATTCATCCATATTCAATAACTTTTTCGAATTTTAATTATTTTACAAAAAATAAATATATAAGAGTTGTTTGTACTGTAGATTAACTTTTTTAATTTTTTTAAAAAAAATATTTTTTATATAAAATAATTGTAATTCTACTAAAATAGAGGCTTTATTAAGAATTGACTTTTTTTAACAACTTTGATTTAAGTTAAAAAAAAACTATTAAAATTTAACTAATTAACAATTATAATATTTTTTATAACTTTTACTATAGTGTTTTATATTTATATATATTATCTTAAAAACTAATTAATTGGTGCAATTTGTCTTAAGTAAAAATCTTTTATGCTTCAAAATTCTTTTTTTAAATTATATTTATTTATTTATTTATTTTTGGTGTTAAGTTTAAAATATATTTATAAGAGAATTTATAAATATAAAATTAATATTTTTTATTTTAAATACCTTATTTAAAAATGTTGTTTTAAGTATAGTATATAAAGCAGTATTGCATAATATATTTGGGCACTTTTAAAAAATGTTAGAATACTAAGTTAAATTAAATATTTTAGTAATATATATATAATTTTATATTATTAACTGTTTTGTTAAGTTAAAAGAAGTAATATAAATAATTTAAATAGTATTATAAACATGCTATTACCAAATTCAAATATATTATTTTGCTAAAAAAAAATAGTTATAAAAAAACTAATAAAAAAGTTTATTAAAGATATTTTAAATTTTAAAGTTAGTACAGAATAGAATTTTATATTATTAGTTTAAAAAATAAAATCAAAGAAGAAAAAAAACATAATTAGCCAATATTGTAAAGAAAAGTTAAAAATCAAAATAAAGTTAGATCTACAAATATAAAAAAAAATAAAAAAATTACAATACTTATTAAATGTATAATTTTTTTTTTGGTATTAAGGTGAGGCCTTGCTTATATTTTTATTAATAATTTAAAATAGTTACATGTATATATGCTATAACTGAAGCCAATACTTGCAGTTCTGACTAACCATTAAACTGCTATCTATACAGCTACTACTATTTGTACAAAACAAATAAATTGAAAATTATATATAAAAATAAAAGCTTAGACTAATTTATCTGTGACCTAAACCTACTAGAATAGTCAAAGCTCATCTAAATTTGAATGTTTAGTATATAATTTGATGATATGTTATATTTGATCCATAGAATAGACCAAATGTTAATTTTATGAATTGTTTGGCCAATAGGAGGGCATATGTTAAAGTAAGTATGTAGCTGATCTGAAAGTCTACAGAGACATGAGTAAGTATAGTTTCTACTAAAATATGTATGCCTAGTTGCTGAGTTAGATAATATTGAAGGTTTGTTGATTAGTTAAAATTGAGGTTTATTTTATTGTTTTTTCTAGTTAGAAAAATGAATGCAATATGTTTTTCATAATTGTTTATATAATTGTTTATTAATATTGAAAAGAATATTAATAATAACTTGAGAGGCAGTTTTGTATTATATATCAAAGTTTTGAACTATTAATATAAATGACTTTGAAATAAGTCCTTTAAGAGTAAGGTTAGAATAAAATATGTTAGATAAGATGTATAAGAAATTGAGAGCTAGATAATGAAGAATTTTATGAATTGGATCATTTTTTTGATAAATAACAAAATCAGAGAATTTGTTAGAAATGATTGATTAGTAGATGTTTGAATAATTTAGTTAAGCAAAAGTGTATTAGTGCAAGTATGCCAATAAAAATAAGAGTTAGCTAGGTTATAATAAAAACAGTTAGTATCTAAATATTGGTTTGAGTAAATAGTATGAAATAGTTGGTATATTGGTAACTCATTAAGAAAGATTTTGATTTTAAAGGATTTTAGTTGATTAAGTCTAAAATTAGTAATATTGTGTGAGGGTTTTTGATTATAATTAAAATAAAGCCAAATGGATATCCAGTTAATATCCTAATTAAAATATGACTACTTATTATTACATTTTTGAGATGCCCATATAGCTAATATGTAGACTTTACATATTTGGTTAATAAAATATCTTATAGAAAGTTCTACATAATGTTGCTCCTATTGAAGAATATGATAAAAATTGTAAAGATTTGTGTAATTAAATGAAAGAAGTAGTAATGATGAATGTTGTTTGAGAAGAGAATCTGCTTGCTTATAAAGATTATTATCTGAATAAGCTTATACTTTGTAAAAGATAATTTGTAATTTGTGTGATTTAATAATATTAGAAAGTGTATACCAAATAGGCTATAAGTTAAATTTGAATAACTTATTAGAATAATTTAAGTAAAGTTAAAGATCATTAAATTTGGAAATTACTGATTAGAAATCAGTAAAAATATTAACTACTGAATTGCATTAAGCTGTTGATATTGCAATAATAATTGAGAAAAGCTTAGCTTTATATGATGAGGACCAGAATTGTATTTTTTTTTTTTTTTTTTTTTTAATTCTTTGACAGCCTTGTCGGAACTTTAATACAAAATTTTACTAATTGAAACATTATCTATTTCTAGTAATACACCT
>CAJVQA010004518.1:0-17452 GCA_910591915.1 Cetraspora pellucida
ATACAATCGTAGACTAAGTGGGGACTTTGACCCTCTTTAGCAAAGTCTGGGTCGTAGATAAAGTAGCCTAAGCCTTATTTTTCAGAGATTAAATAATATGTACTACAGATAAAAATATATTTAGATATTAATAATCAATAAAGAAATCAAGGCAAGACCTCACTTTTAAAAAAAAAAAAAAAAAAAAAAAAAAAAAGATTATTCAAATGATGAAAGCCATATTCTATAGAATGTAAAAAATGAATTTCTTAAACTTTTATGCTTTATAGAATATATTTTCTTAAACAAAATTATTCTAAAGTAATTATTAACTAAATACAATATATAATAATAAATAATCTAATTGTATGACTATACTGAAATATTATTCTTGATTTATGTAATATACAATATAATACAATATATCAAAAACAATTTGCTACATAGTTAATAGTTCAAAAAGTATATAATTCAAAAAAATAATGCTGAATCACTTAAAATGTAATAAACTAATCAGTTGCATATTTTTTAAAGAGCAATTATTTTAATATAATTATTTATTTTATTAATAATACAAAAGTAATGTAATTTTGAATTCTTTATTTTAGAACTTACATTATCAAAGATATATTGTAAATGTTAATAAAACAATACATTCATGTGATATATATTTTGATTATATATCTTTAAAGAAACAAGCAGAATTATATAACTTGCATATATATCAGATGTCTTCTAAGAAAGGTAAATTATTTTAATGTAATAGCTTATTTAACTAATGATATTATACTAATATTAATTTAATATTTATGATATATAATTTTTTATTTGAGTATAGAAGAACATTACAAGAATTTATATTAATCAGAAACTAATTATTTTGTAAATATATTATCAAAGCAAAGATAAATTATTTTAATACAGTCATTTATTTATTTATTTATTTTTTTTTAAAGTGATCTTTTTGGTCTTTTAAATTTTATTAACAACTTTTGGCAATGTGATTCATTAAACTACTACAGAAAAGCATACAATTGGCTACATATGTAACTTTTCTTTATTATCTATTTAAGAAGTCTACTCAAAGGTTTCCTATCAATTGCTATATCTAACTTACTTGCTTAAATGTTCTACTTTAAACCCTCTGAATCTGTAAACTATGTTAACCTTACTAAGTTATACTCAGATGCCCAAATTATTATCTTAACCTTAGAATTATTTTATCTTTAAGACAAAGCTTCTAGGGTCTTCTGTACTTATTTTTATAGCTAATCTAGGTATTGCTATAGCAGAACCAATACTTGTGATCAGAGTTATATTATTTAACTGCTATGCTCTTGTAGAGTTTACACAGATCTTAGCATCTACTTTACAGCATAATCCTGATATTTTAGTATATCTCTGCTTTTTGTCTAGCCTTTTAACCAGACTTTCAATTCAGATAGCCTGTATAAAACTATAATCAGTTCATTAATATATCAGATCAGTTTGAAATTTTTTTCTTTCAGTTTGTTCAGATTGTTTAGTTAGTAGTATTTTTGAGACTTCTAATCTGAAGGTTCTTGCCTGTTCAGATACTATAATCTAGTAATACAACCTTGATATCTATTTTCTCAGGCTAGCCTTTATAGTAAAGCCATCAAAAATCTAGCTACCTTTCTATTTAGGTTTTCTCAAATAGACTTCTTGTTACCTAATTTCAACAGATTTATACAATTATAAGAACTTATCTAGAGTTTGCACTATCTGATGCCAGTTTGCATTTTTTTGTATAACAGGTTACATGAATGCTCTATAACCTGCCAGTCATGCTGATATAATCATTATTACAGATATTCTAATCTAATTGTTGGTAACAGTTGTTGTAATACAAATAATATATAAATAATTATCTAAATTTTTACTGTTGCTAAGATTTGAACATTCAATCTACTACTTGAAGGGTTAACAACCTGACTATTTTACTAGGTTACTACACTTGCAGTTATTTATTTAATTAATGATATTATACTAATATTTATTAAATATTTATAATATGTAATTTTTATTTGAATACAAAAGAACATTACAAGAATTCATATTAATCGAAAACTAATAAGATCATAAGATCATCTTTAAAGCAAAGATAAATTATTTTAATGTAATTATTTATTTAATTAATAATATCATATTAAGAGTAAAGTATACGATTTTCAAATTATATATAAAACTTTTAGTAAATTTTTATTTAATTAAAAATAGAAAAATATTTCTTAATTAAACAGCTTTTAAAAATTAATTAAAAATTGTAGAATATGTTTTTTTAATTCTAATAATAGTAAATTCATAAAAATTGGTTAACAATTGATTGAGATACATATGTTTAAAAATTAGGTATCATAAATTATTTATATAAATCATATAAAGATCATATGATTTGGACCAATCATGATCAACAATTTTGTGTAACTACAGAAAATTTGAAGCTACTATGGAGAACTTTACAATATATACAAGTATATTTTTTTAAAATATTTTATCTATTAAAAATTTTACTATTATAAAGAATATATCTTATTCTATATTATATAAAAATTTGATAAAAATTAATTGCAATAGTAAAAAGTTTTATTAGTAGCAAAGCTTTATTTTTTATAAAAATTATATTGTACTACAAAGATCATATAAAAAATGATCTATGTATACTCTACCTTTAATATTTATTAAATATTTATAATATAAAATTTTTATTTGAGTACAGAAGAACATTACAAGAATTTATATTAATCAAAAACTAATAAAATCATAAGATTATTTTTAAAGCAAAAGTAAATTATTTTAATGTAATTATTTATTTAATTAAGAATATTATACCAATATTTATTAAATATTTATAATATGTTATTTTTTATTTGAATACAGAAAAATATTATAAAAGCTTATATTAATTGAAAACTAATAAGTTTATAAGTATATCTTCTAAGAAAAAAGTATATTATTTTAATATAATTATTTATTTAACTAATAATATTTTAATAATATTAATATAATGTTTATATTATTTAATATTTCATATTTAGCATTTATTCAATTATAAAAAAAAGATAACTTAGTACTTATCAAGTTAAGTTAATCATGAAAATATTTTTATTAATTTTTTAAATTTTCAAAAATTAAAATAAAAAAGAAAAAAGGGGTGTGATAACCTAGTGAAGTGATCAAGTTGTCAACCTTCCAAGTGGTAGATTGGGTATTCAAATTTCATCAATAGCGAAATTTAGATAATCACCTATATAATATTTGTATTATAGCAACTGTTACTAATGATTGGGTTAGAATACCTGTAATAACAGTCACACCAGCATAACTGGCAGGTCATAGGACATTTGTGCAATGTTGGAGTTATACAGAAGAATACAAACTGACATATTGGGTAGTGCAAACACTAGATAAGTCCTTGTGGCCATGTAAATATGTTAAAATTAGATAACAAGAAGTTTATTTAGAAAGACTTGAATAGAAAGGTAGCTGGATCTTTGACAGTCCTACTGTAAAGACTAGCTTAGCGAAATGGATACCAAGGTCTAGTACCCAGTTTTAGTAGCCGAATGGGCAAGAACCTCTGAGTTGAAAGTCTCAGAGGTACTACCAACTAGGTTGCTAGAATAAATCAGAAGAAAAGAATATTGGGCCAACCTGATATATTGATAAACTGATCATAGTTCTATATAGGCTATCTGGATTGAGAGTTTGGTAAAAGGGCAGGAGAAAAGGCAAGAGAAAAGGCAAGAGAAAAGGCAGGAGTATACTAAAGTATCGAGGTTATGCTATGAAGTAGATGCTAGAGTCTAATTGAACTTTATAAGGGCATAGTGGTTTAATGGTTAGCCCTAATTGCAAGTGTTAATTCTGCTATAGTGATATCTAGTTTAGCTATAAAAATGGATACAGAAGGCTCTGAGAGGTTTATCTCGAGAATAAATTAGTTCTAAGGTTGAGGACAATGATCTGGGCATCTAAGATGACCAGTAATTTTAATACAGATTACAGGTTCAGAGGGTTTAAAGTGGAACACCCAAGCAGTGATATTAGGTATAGCAATTAGTAGAGAATCTTCAGATGGACTCCCTAAATAGGTAATATAGAAAAGTTATATGTGTAGCCAATTGTACACTCTTCTGTAATAGTTCATTGAACTATAATACTAATAAGTGATTAATAAAAGTCAAAAGACCAAAGAGGTCACCTTAATACCAAAAAAAATAAAAATAAAAATAAAAAAGAAAAGCATTTACTAAAAGTTTAAAGTAGCAAAATAGCTAAAAAGAGAAAGCATAAAAAAAAAAAAATGTAAGAATTATTACATGCTAATAATAAGCTGATATAATTGTAATAAATTATTAACTTATTTTAGTAACAGCAAAATATATTATGAAAGCAGTTCAAATAGTACTTGATGCTTTTAAAAGTAAAAAGATGACTAAAGAAAGAAGTTCTTTTTTTTAGGCTTTAGTAGTGCAAGCACTACTAGTAGTATAACTAATAAAGGTTTAAGAAGAAGTAATAGAAGTTTAAATTCTAGCAATAGTAGTTTTAAAAAATGTCAGCCTCTCAAACAACTAACAAAAGAACAAACAGCCTATTTATATATAATATATTTTATTATTAATTAAGTTTGAATCCATTATTCTAATAAATTTTTAAACAATAGAAATATTAGTAAAATATTGGTTAATTTTAAATATAAAATAGATAACAAATCCAAGCTTTTATTATTATTATTATTTGGCTTGTATTATTTTTAAGTATTTTTTATTTTTTAGAATGAAATTAAAATATTGATAAAAGGGAATAAGTTGTCTGCTCTTAAACCACAGATAAATGAAACCTAGTTTTTACAGATAAAAACTATAAGACAGAAGTTAATTCTAGTAATAATAAAAAAGCTGTCTAATTACAAACAATATTCTGGCATAATTAAGAAGATAATGCAACAACATTATAAAATACAAAAACAGACAGCAATAATAAATACTAGTTCAACTTTAAAGACATACAATTAGTTCAAAATGAATAAAAATACAGAAGTAAATAAAATAAGCATAATATAAAATTAAACATTATATAAATTATTATTATTATTATTATTTTATTATTATTATTTAGAAATAAAAAAAAAGATATAAGATATTAACATAATTAATTAAATTAGATAATAAAAAATTTGCATAATATTTATATAATAATTTAAAGTTGTTAACAAGAAGTAAAGGTGATAATACATATTATTTTGATAAAGTATAAGTGACTAATAATAAGGCAACACAAAAAAGTGAAGAAAAAATAAAAAAATTAATATATGTAGACAAGTGGTGGTATGAAAAGCATGTTAGTATATTAAATTTTATTAAATTAGTCCATATTATATATTTGTATAATATTAGCTAATTTAATAATATATGTTTTTTATAATTATATTAAATAATAAGCTATCTTTTTAATGCTAATATTATATTTAGTTAAAAAGGTTGTTTTACAAACATATTGATCCAAAAAAAAATAGGATACACAAATAATACTATAAAGATCATATAGATAGAGATGAAACTTTATTACAAAATTGTTTTAATTGGGTACTATCAGCTGATACACTAAGCTAGTATAATATTTTGGAACCAGAATTTGATACAAATTATTCAATTGAATATGAAGACTCAAGAGAAAAAAAAAAGCCAAGTGTATGCAGAGTGAAAAAGAAGTTAGTATAAAAAAAGATAATAATAATAAAAAATTGATAACAATAATAATAATAGAATTATATAAAAAAAATAAAAAAACTAAAACAAAAAGAAGAGAAAGAAGTTTTTTTCTACCAAGTCTTTAAGAAAAATAACAACAATAACCAAAAGCACACTAGTAGCAACAATTATAAGTACATCAGTAGCAACAATTACAAGCACACTAGCAGCAACAATAGCAAGCATATTAGTAGCAACAAACACAAGCATACTAGCAGCAACAATATTAAAAATACTAGCAATAACAATAGCAAAAATACTAGCAGCAACAATAGTAAGAATACTAGCAGTAACAACAGCAAGTATATTGGCTAAAGCAACTGCAAATCCATCAACAACAAGACCAAAAACATCTACAGTAAGGACCAGTAGATTAATACAAATAGAAAAAGAAGAAAACCTGCAAGTATATTAGGTAAATGATAATAAAAGTGAAGGTAATAGCAAAGATGAGAATGAAAATGAGAATAAGGATAAAAGTAAGAGTAAGGATGAAGGTAAAAGTAAAAGTAAAAGTAAGAGTAAAGATAAAAATGTGATGCAAAAAAAAAGATAAAAAAAACAAAAAAAAATAAATAAAAATAAAGAGAAAAGAATAAAAAAATAAAAAAAAGACAATAAATAAAAAATATTATATATTTTATTATATATTTTATATAATGTAATAGTATATTAAAAATTTTTTTTAAAATATTAAGATAAGTATCTGTAACTCAGGATTTTATTGATAGTATATTTGGTTAATGATTGCATTACAACCACAAGTGGCAATCATGAAAAGAGTATACAATAGCCACTTGTACAACTTTAATTATTGTCTAATTTAAATAGCCCACCTAAAGGTTCTACACTAGCTGCCATATCTGGAACCTGCTTGTAAGTTCTTTATTTAACTATTTTAGTTTTCATATTTACCTATCTACCTTTGCTTACCAACAATCCTGGCTAATGCTAGTAAAAATATGTATAATCACTAAGTCTTTAAAGCAGTTTTTTTAGAACCTTTAAACTTGTACTAAACCTTCTAAAATTTTCTATATCTTATTTTTATAGCTAACCTAATATTGCTATAGCCAAGACCAATACTGATAGTCAGAGCATACTATTAAACCACTATGCTCTTGTAGAGTTCACATCAACTTTGGTACTGACTTCACAATATATCCTTACTACTTTGGTATTTAATTCAATTTTTACCAAGCTGCTATCTCAGATAGTCTGAAAAGGTAGATTGAAATCATATACCTCTGGTTTATATGTTTGTCAGCAAGTATTCTTTTTCTTTAAAATCTGAAAATTCTGATGACCTGGTTGGTTTATTTGAGCCCTTCTTAAAGACTAATATATTTGCCTGGTTTCACAAGTTCTAGCTCTGTTTTATAAGTCTAGTCTTTACAATAGCATCATTAAAAGTTTGAGTTACCTCTTTACTTGGGTCTTCCAAGTAGGCTTCTGTCTTTTTTCTTTTGATTCTTATAATTTACATGGCCACAAGAACTTATTGTAGATTTGCACTACTCAGTACCAGTTTGCATTACTTTGTGTAACCACAGGCCTTGTCCCAAAGGATAATGTCATATAATTGTTATACAAATGTCATATGATCTGCTAGTCATGCTGATGTAATACAGATAACAGATATCTTATTCTAATCAATTGCAAAAGACAGTTAACTGTAATACAAAAAAGATTTTCAAATTTTTTGTCAATATTGGGATTTGAACTCTGAACTTGCTACTTGTGAGTTGACAACCTAACCACTTCACTAAATCACCATACTCTTAATAATATATTAAATAATAAATAATAAATAGTTAATATCATATAAATATTAGTTAAAATAAATTTAAACATCTAATAAATAAATATTGTACAATAAAATAATATTTTTATATATAAAAATATTCATTATATCATCTTTAATTTTATAAAAAATTATGAACTGATATTTTACAAATAAGCTAATATTTAATTATTAATAAATAAATATTATCAAATATCATATTAAATATATTTAATTAATTAAAATATTATCTATAAATAATTAAAACAATATAATTATATTTATCTTTTTTTTTGGTGTTAAGGTGAGGCCTTGCTCATATCTTTATTAATAATTTTAACTGTATATTTTAGTATAGGAGTATTAAAATAAACTAAGGTTGTTTGTAATAAAATAAAAATTATATGCAAAAATGAGAGCTTAGACTAGCTTATCTGCAACCTAAACAGACTATGGTGATCAAGGCCTACCTAGATTTGGAGTATTAGTATATAGTTAGAAGGAATATTGTATTTAATCCAAAGAATTGACCAGATGTTGAGTTTTCTAATTGCTTGGCCAATTGGCAGGCATATATTGAGTTATAAATAAAGTTGATCTGCAATATCACATAGGCATAAGTATGTGTAAGCTTGGTAATGTTGTTTAAAGACTCTATAATTTGGATGTTGTATATTAGTGTTACTAATATTATTTTGGTATCTTGGTGAAATTTGGTTATGTTTTTTTCAATTAGAAAATTCAATGCAGTATGGTTTTCAAATTAGTTCATAGATTTGTTCATTAATGTGTAAAAGTATTTAAATTACTATTTGTGAAGCTAATTGTGAAAGTATATTAAAGTTGTGAATAACTTCAATAAGTAATTTATATATAAGTCCTTTAAGTATAATGTTTATAAAATGTAGATTGTATTGAAATGATATGTGATCAAAGCATAAATGATGGCATATATTAGAACTTAGTTCTTGAAGTTGGGAAAGTAATAAGTCCAGTTCAGTCTTAAAAAGTATTTGGTTAACAGATGTATAAATGATATTAAGAAGAGTATTATATATGTTAAAGCATGTGTGCCAGTGTATAAATAAGTTAGAAAGATTACATTTAAAGCAATTAGTATTGGTAAAGATATGAGAATATCTGTTATAAAAAAAGAATTGAGTAGGTAACTTATTTAGTAAGAATTTAGATTTAAAAGCTTTGAGTTGATTAAGTTTAAAGCTAATGTAAAAAGATGTAGGTTTTTGGTTATAATTAAGATAAAGCCAAAAAGAGGTCTAGTCTATAAGGTGGTTTAGATAAGACTATTTACTGTTTCTTTTTTGTGAAGACCATATTGCTAGTATATATGCTTTGCATATATTTTTGATAAAATATCTAGTTGGTAGTTTGATAACATTTTGTTCTCATTAAAGAATATAATAGGGATTATAAATATTAGTATAATTAAAGATGAGAGGTTAAAGAAGTATATGTAGTTTTGCTAAAGAGTCTGTAAGGTTGTTGAAAGGATTATCAGTATAGGCTTGAACTTTGTAAAAAATAATTTGAAGATTAAAGAATTTTATAATATTAAGTAAGATATGTTATAAAGGCTATATACTAAATTTAAATAACTTGTTAGGGTTTTGTAATTGGTTCGATAGTGTATAAAATTTTAAAATAACAGATTGTGAGTCTGTGTAAATGCTAATAGATGAATTGCAGGATGTAGTAGATATTGCAGATATAATTAAGACTAATTCAGTTTTATAAGATGATGACTATAAATAAACTTGTGTTGAAAATTTATAGATAATTTGATTTTGTTCATTAATTTGAACTTATCCAATATTCATAGAACATTGTTCTGATCTAATATTATAATATCAATAACAAAACCATTAGTATAAAAAGTAAAGTTATTATTTATAGAATTAAATAGATAAATGTCTTAAAGCTCATGAGTGCAACTGTTTGGTTTAAAGATTTTTAAGATGTTAGAGTTGTGTATGATGATATTGGGAGGTATAGAAGATATGTATAAAAGATGTTTAATAGCTGTTAAGTATATAAGATCAATGTAATTGGCATTGAGTTTAAGATTATTGAAGGTTTTTCTAGCTAAAAATGTTGCAGAAATAATTGCCAATATGTTAATAGTACATATTTGGCTAATTCTGTTTGAATTAAGATGGCATCTTATATATAGTTTGTATTTAATAGATGGGAGTAGATAATATTGATCATAATTTAAATTAATATTAGATTTCTAATATGTAATTGAGAATGAATTAGAGGCAGGAATATATTTGCAAATTTTGCCAATAATAATTCTTTATTATTGGAATAATAAGTTAAGAAGTCAAGGTTTTTGTTTTTTGGCAATAGGATATGTATTGTATGCAAAAAAATTAGTACTAGGTAATTGAAAGTGAGGTAAGATAGTTTTGTAATATTTATCTAATATGATTTTGTTTTCAAGAGAGGTAAATCATAAAGGTTGTTTTCTTTTTGTTAGTTGGTGTAGTCTTGGTGAAAGATGTTGCTATTTAAGTAATGTACAGTTATCAGCAATACATAGTTGCTCTAAATAAAGAATATTAAGTTTTCTTAATTGTTTTTTAAAGGTGATGTTGTATAAGTATAGGTTCAATTGGTTGGCATGTATTGTGTATAGTATTTGGCTATAATATATTGTGATGAGCAGAGATTGTGATATTGAGATGTTGAAACAACTGAATAATTTTAAAATTAAGAGTAAGTTTGTTGTATTTATCAATAATAGGTTGGTTATGTTGAAGAATATTAGTAGTAGACCAGAGGTTATTTTGAAGTTGTTGCAGTCTAATTTTAGTTGTTGTGCCAAGAATATTAGGATCATTAATCTGTTGTTAAAAATTAGTAATATGATGTTGCAGTTGAATATTCCAAATGTTATAAATATTGTATAAATATAGGTTGAGCATAAAGCTATTAGGAAAGAATTTGGATAAGTTGGATTTATATTTAGCTATAGTAAAGTATTTGGCTAATATGCTATTGTATATAGAGTGTGAGAGAATAGTATTGTGTAGTTTATATTCAATAGTTGGTATTATTGCTATATTAATGATATATGCTATTTGTTTTCTAGTAATTTTTTTAATACTAGTAATATTAATTAGTTGGGTTGCTTTAGCTTAAATTAGCTGGTTTTGTTTGGATATAGATCTATTAAATATGAATCAGCAGCCCAAAAATTGAATAGTTGGTTAGCTAGAAAAGGTTTAATTAATGAATCAAAGAAGAAAAGTTCAGCAGTAGATGATGTATTAGAAACCAGAATAGATTTGGCTAGATTAATTTGTATATTTGCTATATGATAAAAGAATGATGCCATTTTGGTAATTGATTTAAGTTTGTTTTTGGACTATGCTATCTAGAAGGTATCATTTATGTATGCCAGTACAGATATAGAGGTTTGTAAGTTTTGTAGTTGGGGTAAAGAGAGATTAGTTTTCCATAAGGTATATAAAATATATTTATGAAAATAGTTGGCAATTTTACTAATAAGAGGGTCATAGTAAATTCTCCAAAAGAGTGGTATAATTGTCTCTTCTTGATCAATGCTATTTTTAACTATATAAGAGTTTGTAAGTCCAAGATTAGTTATAACATGATTATGGTGATTAATAAGAAGATCAGTTAGAATTTTAATGAGGTGTTAGGGCATTTGTAATCGTAATAGGAATTTTTTAAAAAGATTAGGGTTGACAGAGTTATAGGTCTTACTTATGTTTTGTGATAGTGGCCAGAGTTGTTTAGAGTTGCAGAAAGCATCTTCTATAATATTGTTTAAGATATGTATTGGAATTGATATACTATTACCAGAAAGAACAATATAGTTGTATAAAAATAAGATAGAGTATTGGGTAAAGATACTATTAAATCTATTAGTAAAAAGTTTTGTATAAAGTTTTTTAATGTGTTTAAGAAGGCTAATAGGTTTAGTATTAGTAAGATTGCTATCAAATATAGGTTTTTTGAATATTGGAAATATTTTTTCTTCTTTCTATTGCTTTAATATGTGCTTTAGTTCAAAACATTTGTTAAATAATGCAATTATAGCTGTTATAAATATAGGGTCTACATGTTTTAGCATTTTGTAACTAATACCTGATAGATCATAGACTTTGTTGTTAGGAAGTTAATTTAGAGTTATAGAAATTTTCTCTTCAGTAAAGTTAGTAAAAGTCTGTTAGTACCAGTCAGATTTAATATTAGCTTTAGATTAATATTTATCTAATCAGAAGAAGTTAAAGATTTGAGTTTGAATATAGTAGAGAGAAGTCTATTGATCAAAGTGGTTTTAAATATGTTGTTTAATGAGTAGAATTTCTGTAATAATATCTGTATTAGTTTTAATGTTGTCAAATCTTACAGAGTCACTGTGTTAATTAAGTATACTGTTAATTATTGATATAGGTTTGTGTTGAAGTTTAGAGCATCTTTTTGCTATATTATCATTAATTTGTTCTTTAATGTTTTTAATGTTTTCTAAATTGTGTGTATAATATAATGATTTCTATTCTGTATTAGCTAAAAAGATTCATTTAGATAATAGTGCATAGTCACTTGATATGAATAGAATATTAAAAAAATGAAAAAGTAATTATATTTATCTATATCATTGAATATTAGTAAACTATTATTATTTTTTTTTGGTTTTAAGATAACTTCTTTGGTTCTGACTTTTTATTAATACTTATATTAGTACATATTCATATAGATACATCTATATTAAACTATCAGATAAGTATACAACTGATTATATATATAACTTTTTTATTTTACTTATTTAAGAAGTCCATCTGAAAGTTCTTTACTAGTTTCTATACCTAACACCTTTGCTTAAGTGTTTCATTTAAACCTTCTGATCTGATCCTAATATTAACTTTACTAAAGTACTTACTTAGATTTTTTTATCTTCAATAAGGTTGTTAATGAAGTGACATACTCCAAAGCCACTTTAAAGTGAGCTTAATCCAAGTTAGATTAGGTTAAATATATATTTAAAAATCCGAAATAAAACTGAAATAAACTGGAGTAGCTCTAAGCAAATCTGGAATAACTCTAAAGTGAGTTCAACTCAAGCTGAAGTAGGTTGAGAAGTTGCTTAACTCAATCCAATCCAACCCAACCTATTAACAACTCTAATTTTTAATTATAAAACTATAATTATTAAATTATTTTTATCCTTAAGATAATTCTACCAAAATAAGACTTTTTTTTTTATTACTAACCTAATTTGACACTATAACTAAGACTAATATTTGTGGTCAAAGTTATTTATTAAACATTATTAATCTTGTAAAGTTTATCCAAACCCTGATATCTTATCTTTTTTAATATTTTTCTATCATCTTTTATTAACTGCTACTTAGAACTAATAGAACTTCAGAAGTATAGTGACCTAATGAAGTGGATAAGTTGTCAACTTCAAGTGACAGATCTAGAGTTCAAATTTCAGTAATAGCAAAAATTTGCAATTTTTTCTGTGTTATAGTTAACTGTTTTCTATGATTAGTTAGGATAAGACACCTGTAATCTGTATTATACCAGCATGACTGAAAGGTCTAAGCATTCATGCAACATTGTACAAAGGAACACAAACTGGTATCAGATAGTGTGAACCCAAAATAACTTAACAGAACAACTAATACACATCCTAAATATAATAATGAAAAAAGCAAGAAAAAAGAACAAAGAAGTATGAATACTTTTGCAAGATATAAAAAAGGCATTTGATTTAGTTCTACTTGAAAGTCTTAAACTAGCATTGCGAAAAGTTAAGATATCTGAAAGAACAATAAAATATATTTTAAACCTGTTTCATAAAAGACAATTAAAAATTATTACAGCCTACATTTTAACAGAAGAAATAACAGCAGAAGATGATATAAATCAAGGTAAAGTAATATCACCTTTAATATGATAACTTTTCTATAATCCATTATTAAAAAGAGTACAAAAAGATGAAAGCTTAGACTATACAGTAGAGCAACAAATAAAGAAAAATATACAATGTAACAATAGTATAAGGTATTGTCAAGCAACAATTGCATATGCTAATGATACAACATGGATTGCAAATAGTAAATAGCAGCTAATAAAAATATTAGAAATAGCAAAAGAGTTTTTCATAATGAATGATATAAAGATAAATAGAGTAAAGTCAAAGCTGCTAATAATAAACACAAAGTTAAAGAAAGAAGAAAGAGAGATGACATTCAGGAAAAGCAAAATAATAGAAGAACCAAGAAATAAGATAGTTTAATCATTAGGAATATGGCTAAATAATAGAATGCATAAAATGTTAGTAAAGAAAAAGGTGAAAGAAATAATAAGTTAAATAGTAAGAGATCTTAGATACAAGAAAATAACAATGAGTCAAATCAAATATATAAACAATATAGTTATAATACCAAAATTAAGTTACATGCTACAACTAATGAAGATGTCAGAAAGAAGCTTAAGTAAAATACATTAACTAATAATAAGTTTGACAATACAGAAGAATAATCTGCAAAGAATGCTGGAGAACTGCATAATAGAACACAAAGATCTTGAAAGCTATAGAACATTATGACAAGAAATAGTAATAAAACAAGTAGATAAGCTAGTAACAAGATTAAACAGACAAGATGAACTCAGACAGTTAACAAAATTAAGAATAATACAAGGCTGCCAAAGGGCAGGCCTAACAGAAGACATATAAAAAGTAGAGAAGATTTTAGAAATGCAAACAGCTGAAGAAATAACTTGGCTTGCTTAACAATTTTAAAAGCAAAAAAACTAAAAATAAATATAAGAATAGAAGACAATTTATGAACAATGTTTAGATATGATACCAAAATAAATGAACTTGTGAATATTAATTTATGAAAGAGATATAAAAATAAAATAAATAAAGAAAGTCTAGTATTCCTAAACCAGCTTCTCAATACAAAAGAAAAAAATTAATTACATAGCAACAGTTAAAAAATTACCAAGGCCTGTTAAGCAAAGGAAAAAAAGCAGATTGGTTCAAAATAATAGAACAAAAAGTACTTAGCAAGGCAGAAAGTAGAGAGATCAAAGATCAATTTAAGATAAATAGACAAAATACATAAGCAATGCAAATTAAATGAGAGAATATATCAAAGGATAAAAGAAGAAAAGAATAGATAATATATGATACACAAAACTATAGACAGCTAG
Organism: Cetraspora pellucida; assembly: GCA_910591915.1. Lineage (NCBI taxonomy): Eukaryota > Fungi > Glomeromycota > Glomeromycetes > Diversisporales > Gigasporaceae > Cetraspora > Cetraspora pellucida. The sequence continues at coordinate 14,761 of CAJVQA010004518.1, forward strand.
GAAAAATAATCAAAAAAAAAGAAAAAGTTACTAGTAAAACATTGGCAAATGCAAAATAAGGAAGATGAACTAGCTGTTGAAATAAAAAGATGTAAAAGCTGTACTAGAGCAGAAGAGGGTACAGAAGATAACTGCCAACTGTGGATCAGAATAAATAACAAAATTAACAAGGTTTTAGACATGTTAATAAAAAAGGGCAGTAATAAAATTAATATAGCAATGGATCAGATAATAGAAACAGCAAAGACAAAAAGACTAGAAACTAAAGAACAAGAACTTGAAAGAACTAGAACAATAGAGAAGTTAGAAATAAAAATCATTAAACAACAAAGATTAGATAAGAACATAAATCAAGAAATAATAGAAGCTTTAAAGAGAAATATAACAAGAGGCAAGAACAAGTATATAATATATACAAACAGTATAGCAAACATGAAGGCCAAAGAAGATACAGTAACTGAAAATAAAATAGGTATAGAATAGGTTCAAACAAATGAAACACAAGTATGGCCAGAAGAGGAAATAGTAATAGGCTTAGAAGAATAGCAAATATCAACAATAGCTGAGCTAGTAGCAATATAGATAGCAATATTAATAATACCAAAAGAAAAACAAGTAGAAATATATACAAATAGTAATATGGCAATAAGAAATATTAATAGAGATTTAGAACAAACAAATAAAAACAAAATTCTTAAAAAGAAGAATATAATATGGATAATGAAGATCAGAGATCTTATTACAACAAAAAACATATAGATAGAGTTAGTCAAAATAAAGAGTTACAGTAAAGATAAATAGAATGACAAAGCTAATAGCCTGGCAAAGAAAGAAGCAATGAGCAAGAAAATAATACAGGTTGAAGAAGTTAGTTGTAAAGAAATAGAGTACTGTTTAGAGTAAGAAAACAAACAAACTGATATATTAGCAAAATTGCTATATAAGTTAATAACAAATGCAAGATTAGAAGCAAAATAGAGAGAAACAAGAGCAATTAAAAAATTAAAATCAGAATTAGAAGTTATAATTTATGAATATTTTTTTGAAAAAGGCTAAAGATGACAAAAGGAGTACATTGTACAACAAAAAGAATTAGTGCCAGAAGAAGCATATTTATAAAATATGTAATAAACAAGCTTCCAACTCTAGAAAAACTCAACAAAAGAAAACTAGATGTGTATACAACAACTAAATGCCAAGTGTGCAAAGATAAACTTAAAGAAACACAGATGCATTTAACAGCATGCAAAGGACAAAGAAACTTATAGAAAAGAATACAAAAAGTAACTATCACAACAATCTAAAAGAAACTTAGTAAAGAAAAAAAGTTTGAATCTTACTATATATGTTATATATAGCATTCTTTGGTAAAACAGAAGCAGAAAAAGTGAGAATGAGAAAGGCTCTAATTAAAGGCCTGATTTTAAAAGAAACACAAGATAGATTATGACAGCTTCTAAACCCAAAGTCAAGACAGCAGTTTGCAAATATAATAGCAAATACAGTCTGAAATACATTTTATAAACAAGTATGAAAAATCTGATATAAGAAGATTAGTAAATAGAAAAGAAAAATAGAAATAACAGATAAAGTAAAAAGAGGTGAAAAAAAAAAAATAAGATCATGTACAGGAAAAAAGACAAATTAGCAAAAGATAGAAGAATAGAAAGAAAATAAAAGAAAAAGAAAAACAAATTAGAACAAAAACACAGAAGACAATTTTGGAACTTGGCATGAAAGAAAGAAAACCCTTTTATTATGGACTTTAAGTAGTTAGACAAGTAGCTTACTTTTGTTTAAAGTAATGTAACAAGTTGCACTTAAGTATTATTAAGGTAGCCAAGTGATGCTAGACTTAGTTGTTAAGAGTATTTATATAATTGCAAATGTAATTTCAAAATTTTAATAAAGTATTAGCATGAATGCTTAAGGAAAAAAAATAATAATAATATATTAACTATATATAATTATGTATTCTAATTTGGTTTTAACTAAATATATTTTAAAATTATTCATTATAAAAAATATATTCTTTAACAAATATTGTTAGTAAATTTTGTATAATTTTAGTTATATATACATATAGTATTCTTTAACAAAATTAATTTGTTATCATAAAGTTCTATATTAATTATTAATACATATTTTTTAAATTCATCAAAATCAAATTCATTAGTTTTTAGATATGTAATTATCTGATTAGATTTTTGATTTTTTGACAAAAATTATATATACCAGAAAAATTATTGCAATTAATAATATTATAATCAAATATTATATAATTTGTAAATTTTTATTTAAAATATTTCTAGTTGAAAAAAAACAAAAGCTTTGAATTTATGTAATTTTTTAAATATTTATATTTTTTTAATTCAAAAATCTGGTTGTTATAAAAGAAGATTTTAAGTTTAATATCATTAATTGTTTTTTTTAAAATAAAAGTAAGAAAAGTTTATTTTTTCATAGTTTTGTTCTTGTAATTATTGTTGTTGTTCTTGTTAATATTGAAAAGATATTTTTTTTATAAAAAATAAATAAATTTTATTGCTTTTTATTATATTATAAGTATTATACTTACTTTTTTAGTTTGAATATTTTGTTATCTATATTCATTAATTTTTTTTTTTTTAACTTTAGCAGTTATGCTAGTACTTTATTAGGATTCTTGAAACTATACAGATTATATAGAATT
>CAJVQA010004519.1:0-17451 GCA_910591915.1 Cetraspora pellucida
TTTGTAAAAACCGTTCTAAACTAGAAGCCTTTCCTTTTCTTTCTAACAAATTTCTGCTTGTCGTTTGTAAAAAATTCGGTACGAGTGATCGTCAGGGAGAGTCTAGTTTTCCTTGATTATATGAAATTAGGAAACTGTGAACTGAATAAAAAAATAGTAGGTCTTATATCACAAAACCAAAAACCTGAAACATTATATAATGGACTTAATGAAACATAAGTTATCTTTATAAGTACAGTGATGAATATAGAAACTACATGCTGTCTAACAATCTTTGCTGAATGATAACTTTGAGCTTTAAAGAGATGTAACAGATTTTAAAGATATCTAAGAACCTTTAAGATAATGAAAAAAGAAAAAAACAAAAAAAAAAGATTAAAAATGAAAATCATTAAAAAACAAAAAACTAAGAAAAAATGTTAGTCAAGAAGTAGTATAAGACAACTGCATCACATGGGTTATTATAACATAGCTTGTAAAAAAAAAACAGTTAACTGTTAGCTACTGTGCCATATAGAATCATTAAACCAATTATCTAATAATTAAATAAGGAGTTTTGGAAGGGCTGTATTTACGTAATAAGTGTTAGTTCCTTAAACTACTAAAAAGATTTACTTAATAACAATATTTGTTTTAAAGTATTTTTTGTTTAATAGAAGGTACGAATATCAAAAATAGGAAGTATTAACACCAATTCTTATTAATTATTAATAAAAATTTTTAATTTGCAAAAAGTTTTATTAAGTTAATTGATTTTGAACTCTTAAGTAAGCAAAAAATATTATTCTTAAACGTGCTCGAATAAATTAATGTCGGAGAAATGATATGTATTCAACTTCGTACATAAGAAACTTTTATTAAGTTACTATATTGATAAGTAAAAGTCAAACTAGCCAATAAAAATCACCGACACCAAACAGATTATCGTTATCATTTTTTTTTTCTGGTTGGAAATTCTCAACAGCTTATGAATTATCTCCAAGATGGAAGAACAATTTGAAAGAATTCGAAATCAAGTAGACTCTAAGCTTGATAATCAAAAGCAAATAGCTGCTATGTTGATAGCGGTTGAAGAAATGATCAAGGATCAAAATTCTCCTTTAATACCTACTGCTTATTTCGCTGTCTTATTAACAATACTTGAAGAGCATTGTAACAATCCCACAGATTCTGGAAATGAAATACAAGGAGCAATTCTTTACCTTTTGAATATCATACTACCTAGTATATCTCCTACAATATTACTTAGCAAGTTTTCTCAGATTATGCCAATATTATTGCAAGAATTAGATTCCAACAAAGACGATTCGGGAATTGTACGATCTATTACGGGCTGCGTGGAAAGTTTTCTAGTTACTCAAGATCGCAATACATGGAATCAATTATTAGCAAAAAGATCATTCCAAGCATTATTGTTCCTTTCTATAGATCAAAGACCTAAACCAAGAAAAAGAGCTCAAGACTCTGTGCGGAAAATTTTGAATTGCCCACCTCCTCCAATGGTTAAACACCCTATGATTGGTATAACCACCGAATTCTGTCAAAGAATTCTTAATGAATATTCAAAATCTGATCGTCAATCGATGCATCATATTTTAGCTCTTTTAAAATCAATTGCTGGAAAATGGCCTGTTCAAAATCTTAGTCAATTATGTGAATTATTACTACATTTACAAAAACTTAATGATACACTTATCACCATTGCTACATATCAAGTATTTGATGAATTATTTAAATATCACAGAAATGGATTTGAAAAGTTTGGGCTTGAAGAATTATTAAAATCTCATTCCGAACTTATGCCAAATATACAAGATGCACAACTATTACCGCATTGGCTCACTATAGTTGCAAAAGGCCTTAAGGCATATGCTGAGATCGATTCAGACAGGTGTGCTGGAATGTTACATAATTTTTTTAAAACCATCTTTCCTATCCTGGAAGTTGACAATTCTGATATTCAAGTTGCTGCCACGAATTGTCTTGTCGAACTTATCACATATGGTATTACTGATGACGTTATTCAGGAAACGTTCCGTGAAGGACAAGCAGATTCAGAGAAAAAACAATGCTTGAGCGAAATAATTTTATTAGTTAAAAGTGGTTTCAACTTTCGTTATCAGACTGCGTGGCCTTGTGTATTAAAAATTTTGGAATCATTATTTCAGCGATTAAAAAGATCTTCACAAAAACTTTTGGGTAGTTTTCTTAACGTTGTAGAAGATTTAAGAATGAATTCAAATCCTGAATTAAAGGATGCGTCTGATAAAACCTTAGGTGCCGCAATCGCGAATATGGGACCTCAGGCGTTCCTGAACATTCTACCATTGAATTTAGAAAACCCTGATAATAATAAAAATATTGGTCGTGCATGGCTTTTACCGTTACTTAAAGATCATATTGTAAATACTGAACTTAATTACTTTGTCCGAGAGCTTGTTCCTTTGAGTGAGAGACTTGCTCAAACATCCTTACAATTTCAGAATCAAAATCGGATGATAGAAGCAAAAGTTTACGAGACATTAGTTCAACAATTATGGGCACTTTTGCCTGGATTTTGTGATCTTCCTTTGGATTTACCTCATGCATTCACAAGTGTTACAGCTGAATTGTTTAGTAATATGATTTATCAAAAACCTGAACTTCGACCGACTATTGCTCTTGCACTTGAAACTCTGATCAAGAAAAATCATGCTATTATGGAGTCAGATGAAGATAATAGTAACTTAATGAAAAAATATGGTTTAGATAAAACATCGGCTGAGAAAAACCTTCAACTCTTGACTAAATATGCAAAAAATTATTTAGCAGTATTCTTCAATGTGTTTAGTCAAACACCTACAGCATATCGAGCATATATATTGAATATTATTAAAGTTTATATGACCATTACTCCACCTAATGATATTTCTATAACATTTAGTAAAGTTTTGAATTTATTGAAGCAATCTCTCTCAAATCATACTCCACAACAAAGCAATGAACAATCCACATCCATTCCTTCAATGTCTTATACCATGTTGGATTTATCAATTATAATGATATCATATTTGGAAATTGATTCTATTAAGCAATTATACGAGGTTATCATTGCATTATTTAGCAATGAAGACCCTACATTACAAAAAAAAGCCTACAAAGCATTAAATACGATTGTAGAGAATGATAATAGTAAATTGGTGATATTACAAAATATCGATGATTTACAAAATAAATTGGTAGATTCTGCCATGGTTTCTACTCTTGCCGCAAAAAAGAATCGGTTGTTAGTATTGATGAATATTATTAAATTATTATCAAGAACAGATCTTCACATGATTCCTGATGTGCTTTCTGAAGCCATATTGAGTACAAAAGAGACCAATGAAAAAGCTAGGATTGCAGCATATGAATTACTTATTACTATGGGAAATAAGATGAAAGAAGGAGGTAGAATAATCATGAGCAAAGTTTCTGAAACAGATCCAACAGCACAAGATGTAGATGCTAATATTAATGAATTCGTGTTCAAAATGGTCGTCGCAGGACTAGTTGCAACTACCCCTCACATGATTAGTGCTACGATTGCGTCATTATCGAGGTTAATTTTTGAATTTAAATTTGATCTTGATCAATCACATCTCCATCAACTCCTCGATACTATGGATAACTTTGTAAAATGTACAAATCGAGAAATTGTCAAATCAGCATTGGGATTTGTCAAAGTTGTAACTACATCACTTGACGTTGAATTTTTAGTTCCACATTTATCACAAATTATATTAGGAATTCTTGCATGGTCTACAGAGCATAGAAGTTTTAAATTCAAAGTTAGACACATTTTTGAGCGATTAATACAACGGTTTGGATATGACACGATAGAAAAACACGTACCTGAAAATGATCGAAAATTGTTGACAAATATTCGCAAAAGAAAAAATCGAGCAAAACGTAGAAAGAATGTGGATTTGGATAATGATGATGATGATAAACAAGATATAGAAGTATCAGTTAGCAAGCAAAAAAGAAAAAGTTTTATGTCTAATGACGCGTATGAAGATGTATTATATGGAAGTGAGAGTGATTTTGAAGATTCTGAACAAGAAGGAGAAGCTCCAGCCAAAGTAAAACCTTCGAATACACGCAGTAGAAAGGCACCTGCATCGTGGATAAAGGAAGATAATGATTCGCCAGTAGATTTTTTGGATAAAAGTAGTATTTCAAAAATCATTGGATCAAACCCTATTATTCGAAAAACACCAAAACGTAACATGTCATTATTTAATAAAACAAATGATGGTCGCATGATAATCGATGAATCTGATGAGGAATCTCAAGATTCAGATATTGAGATGAACGAACCAGATAATTATTATTTAGAGGCACAACGATCTAGTGTTGGTTTTACACGCGGTCAAGGAAGTAAAGTTAAATTTAACAAGGTGCAGAGAGACAGAGACAGTGATATGGAATTGGATGATTTCGAACCAATTGACAGTGTTGCGAAAAGAAACAAAAAAAATAGATCTAAACGAGATGGTATCACAGTTGGCAAGGAATATAAAGCGAAAAATGCAGAAGGTGATGTGAAACGGAAAGGAAAACCAGATCCTTATGCTTACGTTCCACTTACGTCTGTGTACAGAAAGAAAGGTCAAAAAGGAGTCAAAATTTCCTTAACAAATGGAAAGGTAAAAAAAAGACGGATCAGAAAGAAATAGCTTAATTGAGTTGATGTATCAATATATCCCAATTTGATATATAAATTATTTAATTCAAAAATAAAATCTTTTGACGTTTAATAATCGATCTGTTATATGGGGAATTGGATCCGCCTTCTGATACCATGGTGTGATCCGTTCAAATCCGGATTGCATATTTGAGACTACCACTAGGTAGGGCTACTCATTTTATGCTGGACAGACCCCAAATTCCGTCTGCTTTACATTTCGAATTATCGTTATGCGATAAATTTTTTAGAATTATGCGCATTGTCCATCAGTAGCCGTATATAGTTGAATATTCGCTTCTCGTGGAAGTCTGGATTATTTTGGATTAATTTTAATAGTGAATATCTACTGTTACGTTTGTTGAGAGCTATAAATGGCTTTCAGAGCGATTTTTTTGCTGATTTTTCAACATCGGCGAAAAATTTTGATCGAATATTTGAATGTTACAGTTTTTAAGGTGTCAAATTACTTAGTATAAGTAAATCCGTTGAAATAAAAGCGTTATACGTATATATCATCAATATTTAACTCTAAATATTAAAAATAATAAAATCAATCATCTTCATATTACTAATTAGAAATACCATTCTGCAGATAATTTTAACTAATCTTCTCTTCACATTCATAATACACTGTATAAATGTGTATTATCATTTATAAAATGTCATTAACCATATTGGTTTTCCTTTGCCATCTTTATTAATTATTACGATTGAACAAACTTTTACGTAATTTTTTTTTTGGATTGCTTTAAACTATCAGTAACGGTCTCCTCTATATTATATTTTGGTTATTCACAAACAGAAATATTATGATATTTTTTTTTCTCTATAATCAAAAGAGAACTGTATTGGAATATCGACAGAAGATATAGCATCTTTATTTTCAATAATTAAGGGTGTTCTCAAGCCTCAACCTCGATGTGATTAGCATAACTATAATTATTTACATAATTTTTGATAACGAATCGAATAAGCAAATTAAGAAGTAACCAAAGTTTGCTCAAACGCTATTCTCTATGCAATTAGCTCATAAACATGACGATGCTAAAATAAGAATTGATACTTAATTGATATTTGAGAGATCCATTAATATTTTATCAAATGTCGTTATCACTACGTTTAGTTAGGTTAATACGTACGTATTCGGTTGTTGCATGCTAAGGTTATTTTACAATAAGGTTACTTTTGCGATCTTTTTGAATACTCAAAGTTAATTGTAAATTTACCAAGCCTACAATGTTTGTAAATTGAAATGATTAACTCTTGTAATATTTTTTTTACTAATAAATCTTTTCCACTAAGTAAAATTTATTCATTGACACTTTTTGTCCATTGATTAAGACGCCCTAAATCAGTTTTGTTTTATTAACTAGAGAATGTGCACGTGGGCGGCTTCGCCGCCCGTAATTTTTGAATTTTATTAATCATGTGATTATAAAATAGTTTGGTTACACATATCAATGATTTAGGGTATAAAAGGGTTTAAAGGAAAAAAAAATTTTTGAATTATGTGTGCGTTAGGAATTTTATATTAACGATAGTAGAGAGATGTTTTTGCTTTTAGGCTTGAAGTATTCTGGATACTTTGGTTCTGGTTAGTGGAGTTTGTTATGCTGGTCTGTTTAGTGGTAGTGATTCAAGAGCTTCAAGTTCTAGACGTCTATATTCTCTGATCATGGATTGGTCTGTAATAAAAGCAGTGCTATCTAGTGATTGTATTTTTAAATTATTCCAGTTAGTACAGCGGCTTAATGCTACATATGCTTGGCCAGGTGCGAATATTTGTTTGTCTAGGTTTAGTGATACATCGGGGAGTGTAAGTCCTTGTGTTTTGTGGACAGTTAACGCATATGCATTTTGTATTGGGAATTGGGTTCGACTAGCAGGTATGCCATTTATATCGAAGTTGCTTGTGAATTTGGTGAATGAAGTATTTATTATAGCTCCTTCGATACAAAAACTTACGTAGACGAGATTTAGTTGAGGATCAAGGTCTGTGATGATACCTATAGTACCATTTGCTATTCGGTGTTGATGTTGTGAATTGGTGAGAAACATAACTCGTGCACCAGGTTGGATTCTAATGGTTTCTGGTAGGTTGGTTTTGTTTTTAAATTCGCGGAATATTGATTTGTCATTACATATTCGGTTATTAAAGACATCGATGCTATTTGAGATCATGAATTTGTTTTCTTGGGTAGGGATCATGGTGCATATTAATCTGTTTATTAAGTCTGCATTTTTTCTGTAGCCTACTATGTGTGTGGTATTAAGGGTGGTGTCTAATTCAGATGATCTGATTGTTTCGTGGTTTTTTTGGGACAGTATTTGCCATGTTGTATCGTTGATCTTACCCATTCTTATTTTTTGTAGTAGGTTATAGAATTGGGTGTCTTGGTTTTGTCTTTGGGGTTCATGAAGAAATAGTGGGTAGAAGATTTTCCATATAGGGGATTGGTAGATGGGAGAGCCAGTAACTGAAGGTAATTGAGCTAGATCACCGACTAAAATAACGTTGATGCCTCTGAATGGGTTATTGTTTTTGTGCAATGATTCAAAAAGTTCAGAGATGTATGTTAGGAATTGGCCCGATACCATGGATATTTCATCTATAATGAGAGTGTTTATTTGAAGGAGTGAGTTGTTTAGTTCACGGTCATGAAATGCGAGAGTTTGGAATCCGTATTTATCATGGATGATTTGTAGTGCAGAGTGAATTGTTGATCCACTAATATTTTGTGCAGCGATTCCAGTTGGTGCTAATAGTAAATAGTTTCGGTTGGTTCTTTGAAAATCTTCTAACAATAGGTGTATCATATAGGATTTTTCAGTGCTTGCTGAGCCTGTGATAAAGAAGAAGGGATAGTGTGAACCATTTTGTGGACCTAGGTAGTTATTTATTGTTTGTCAGCAATGGTATTGACTTGGTGGTAGATTTATGGTTGAGTTAGTGTTCACGACTCGTGGTAATATTTTTATAGAGTCTAATTGGATTTTTATTATGTTTAGAATATCTGTTGTTAGGATTGAGTTAAGTGACGAAGTTATTGTTTCGATGAGGATGTTGAATTGATCTAAGGCATGTGATGTTTGTCTTAGTGTAAATTCTTGATTTTGTTCTTGAATAGATTGGTATATGGTTGGAAAACGAGCTAGGAAATGGTCTTTGTAATTTCGGTAACCACTTAACATCTCAGTTTCAAATCTGCATGAAAATTTTAGTAGAAGTTGTTGATAAAAGAACAATTCACCATGTTCTATCTGTAAGGATCGCATACGTGTGAGTATTTGGTTATTGCGTTTGACAAAAAAATTTCCGAGATTATCTTGGTATACTGTTTTGTTAGATGTATTTGGATGAGTTGATTTTAATTTATAAGTTTCAAAGTAGGTTTTATATCTTATGTTGTCAAATATGGGGTTGGGTGGTTGTACGAAGTATTTTTCGATTTTATCGTTCCAATAAGGATCATCTTCAAGTGAGTCTAGCATATATAATGGAATAATTGCTTTTGATCGTGTGGATGGAGGATCTGTAGTTAGATACTGAACTTGGATTGATGAGTTTACTATACGTTCGCCAAGCAGTAGAAACATTATTTTCATTGAACCCATTCGCCGAGCATGAATGTATTCACAGTAGTATATTTGTTCACGGATATTGAATAAGTATGTAGGTTCTGACTTGCTTATATATTTTGTTATGTATCTGGCAAATTTTTTATTAGTTACATATTGGATATTCATATGAGCATTCCATATCATTAATGTAGGAGCATGATATGGAACTATTCATTGATCTTCTGGTTTTAGGTATCTGTAAGTATATCTGTAGTTATTTGGGTTATAGAATGTGTATTCAGAGATGGGATGGGAAAATCCTTTTTTGCATGTTGATCCTGGTGAGGTTGGACCTTCGCATTTAAAATTGCATGTGTGTGTTTGAAAGTTATGGATTTTTTGGTAAAGTTCTGGTTCTAGGTTAGGGTTGGAAAGGGTTGATCGAATGATATTCGAATTAATCATTTTTAGTATGTTTGATGTTGTTCAGTAAACACCATGTAGATGTGCCATTCTACGGTTTTGAAATTCTATTCAGTCAAAAAAATGTGAGTAGATTTCCCATTCACTAATGTTTGGATCTTTCTAAATGTATTTTTTGATATTTTGTAGTTTGTGGATGAAGTGTAATGTTGCATGTAATGGTCTGTTGGTTAGTAACAGGTCATTATTATCTGTGTTAAAGTATGTTGTGAAGGTGGGTTCATGAACCTTCGGCCATTGTTAATGTGATGAATATTGTTGGAAGGCCAAGTTCGTGAATCATTGTGTTTAGATGCATGTTTTTTTTTTTAAAGTAACCATCACCTGTATGAATGAACATAAGTATGAGTGATGTTTTTGTTTTGTTGTAATGCCAACCGTCAGTATAGGTACTGCATTCAATAATTTTAATAGCTGTAGGTAGACAGTGAGTTTCATCAACAGCAGATTGTTTGATAAGTCGTTGAGTATTTTGGAAATTTCTGAATTTTTCTAGTTGTAGATAAGCCCATGCAGGTCAGTAGTGATGCAGTCAAAATCTGGAATCTTCAGAAAGTAAACGATGTTTTATGTATTTTCTAAGGGTGTCATGGCATCGTTGTAAATTTCTTAATTGACTTCATATATCTTGATAATGTTCATGATCATCAGGATATAGGTCTGAAAAGAGTAGTGATTCGAGATGTAGATCATTTAGGGTAATTGGGATTCTGTTTATATTAGTATTGGTCACAAATCCAGTTATTAAGTGATAGTAGTTTGCATCTTCATTGTGGATTTCAGCAGGAAAGTTTTGGTGTAGAATTATTATATCACTGTGTCGAAATGGGGGTGTGTTTTCATCAACAGATGAATGAACGGTTACAGGAAACTGGAGATTCGAATTTGTTATTAGTGAAATTATTAATGAATATTGGTGTATGTAAGAATTATTTTCTTTAAGCCAATTAGTAGCATTAATTAGTGAGTTTTCAAACCAGGGAGGAAGTGCAGATTGAGTAAAAGTTGGAGAGGTAAGGTAAGTGCCTAATAAGCCTGAATATAAATTCAGAGAGTTAAAGTTTTGTGAGTAATTCATAGTGCTTACCAGTGTTCTGTATTCGAAAAATGGATTAGTTCCAGGTGTTCTATCCAAAGAACAATAAAGAAAGATAAGGGACAAATGTTTGCGTAATCTTAATAGTACTGATTCAATTTCGGGTGGAATCGGGTGTAGGTATGGTGGATAATTGTGTGTTGGGTTTGACTTGCATGAGTGACATATTGTGATATGGTTTGCAGGTAGTATTGGGTTCACGACTAGTAATCTATAATTTTCAAGTGGATACAGAGTATTAGGATTTCGATGAATTCACATCGATTTCTCTGGATACATAAGTCTGGAGCAAATAGAACAAGAAACGCATGGAAATTGAGATAGAATAGTATTTTCGAATTTTTCTATTAGAGTTTGCATTTTTTTTGAGATTATCCATGTAAATATTCCTGAATAAGGTGATTCATTGGATTGATAGTTAGAGTGTTGTGAGTTATTGTTATTAGATGTTAGATCAATTATTTCTTCATTGAATTCTAGGGGTTCGATTTCAAGAATTCTATGTATGTAGAATGACATATTTAAATAAAAATTATTTGTTTTATCAAAAGTATTTTATTTTTTAAAAAATTTTTTTTATCAAGTGATTTGATTTTTAGAGTTATTTAAATTACAGTCGAGAATTTGGGTGTGGTATTTATAATTTGTGAAAGTATTAATGCAATTCAGTAGTTTTGTTTTAAGTGAAGTTGTAATGATAATCTAGCTATATAAATATTATTTTATTAATTGTATTTACGACTGTATTAGGAAGCTAAATATTTTGTATATATTGATATTTAATATACGTATTATTTTTTGCATTGTCGAGCATATATAGCAAAGATGTGTAACATTTATTCAAGTATATATTTGTATTTCAAAATATATTTTAAAAAATGAGTTTAAAATAGTTCTCAAAGATGTGAGTTTATAGATCGTGAATCTGTATTATATAAGAGAGGCTTGGCCTTTTTTTTTTTAAAGTTGAGGTATAGTTATTAAATATTTCAATAGGTATTCATGTGATCATTAGTATTGATGTCTAAAAGAGGTTGTGAAGTAATTTAAGCTAATCTTAAGCATTTGAATAAATTGATCTGATAATAAATGACTGTGACGATGCTCAAGCATTACAATCGATGATGATATCTATAAAATCAAATGCTTGAGTATACCTTTTCTGTTTGTTGTAGTTTGTTATACTATTTAAAAAATTTAATTAATAAAAAAAATTTTTTTTGATCAACTGTTAAAGTTTTAACTTTAGTTACTTTGGTTCTTCCTTTTTATGATTTAAATTTTAGGGAAATTTTATTATAGCCTGGTTAAATGTTAAAAGATTGTTATGATTATAATCTTAGATATATGAAAATTTATTCGTTATTTATATAAACATAAATATATATTATATGTAGATAAAAAAATGTAAATACATATCAGATAAGTATATATAATGTGTTAAAAACTGTTCAAGAAAAAAACACTGATATGAATATTTATAGTATTTAAAGGTATTGAATATTAATTGTTATTTACAGAAGAAGAAAAAAAAAAATAAGATAAATGATTTTAAGTTAAGTATATACTGACACATGTGTAAATAATAATATACTTATCTATTCAATAACAGTTTGATTAGGTGTGTTTGAATTCGAAGGTTTGTTTAAGAGGTCATTAGCCAAATCTGTAACTTTTGGGTGAGAATTGGTTTTAAGATATGGTTTAGGGTTAGGTGTGGTTTTTTTATGTTAGGTGCTTTCTTTAACTCTTGTGGCTATAGTTTAAGCAATGGTAGAGGCATTTTGCTGATTTGTATTATTCTGATCTTTCGATTCCCATGAAAATTGCATTGGGCTGCTATTTGTAATTGTATTTATTTTTTGGTATTCCAGAAACGAAACATTTCGTATATGAACTATGTTATCATCATCAGTAATCATGAGTTCATTGTTAATATAGATTATGGAATCTTTCTTTATAACAGCTGTCGTATTCGTCAAATATTGTGCAGAAGTAGAGTGATAGCATGTTAATTTAAGATTATTATAACCTTGGTCGACATAATTTTTAGTCAAAATATTAATGACTACATCTTTGTTATCGATTTCTGGGTCTTCTTGAACCAATGCTGTCATGTTAATTAATATCGAGAATGCAGGTAAATTGTTAGGATCAAGAGTATCAAAATGAACAACATCGTTCAAGGTAATCTTTTTTGTTGAAAGAAAAAAAAAAAATTTAACCTAAATCATTGTTAATAAAAATTAGGCAGATTATATTTTAAAAAATATTTATTTTAACTTTTGTAGTTAATATCTCGATGGATTTTTAAGCTAGTTCGATGATTTATTAATATTCAAAATAAAGTTTAGTCTCCAAACTTTTTTTTTTTGAATATCAAATTATTAAAATAGCTTAGAATTCATCGAGATATGAGTTACGAAAGTTGGATTTTTTTAAAATATAATTTGTTTGATTTCTATTGACAATAGTTCATTTATTTATCGATTAGATTTTTTATATTCATAATGATAATAATTTATACTTTTAAAATAGAATATTTTTCATCATTTTGGCCAGTGCCTTCAATGATACGAAAATTTCCAGTAGCAAGCACTACATCTTTATCTTCAAATTCAGGTAAATTTAATTCTTGAATAGTATCATGATGATAAAATCCAGTTAAAATAACATTCAAAGGAAAGCCTAGACTTCGGGATCTTATAATATCCAAAGCTTCGACAATCGAAAGACTTTTATTAGGAACTAATTTTTTTTGATAACTCGTCACATAACATAATACAGTTACAGAAGCAGGCATTTTTTTTGATTTTTTGTTTTGAGAGAATTGAAGAAAAAATGAATGAGAAAAAAAATAAGACTATTTATTTTATATAATTTATTATGATTTTTAATATGAAAAAATATTAATTCATACAATTCACGATTTAATACAGTATGGGAATATAATATCTTTTTGATTATTTAATCAGGAAGCTTTCTTTGAAAACATGTTTTTTTTTAGTTAGTCTTTTCAAAAAGTTTGAGATAATGAGCATATAATGAGCATATACATGTTATTTTGATCATTTGCGCATTATTCGAATACGCTCATATGCATTATTTCAAGTCTAATTTTTGTCATAGAATTAGCTGATATATGGGTTGCCATTAATAGAAATCAAGAGAATTGACGTCCTAAAAAAAATTAATATCTTAGCTTTTTACAATTTATATCTTAGTGAAACTTCTAATGAAATAGTATCTAGAATATCTTTTCAACATTAGTTTATAAAGTTTACTTTAAAATTTACTGATATGAGCTATAAAAGCTATGATATTGATTTTTTTTTTTAGAACATCAATCTTCTTGATTTTTATTGACGGCAGTCCATATTATATAGCATGAAGATGGTTTTATTACAGAAATTATTTTTTCAGGACAGCAAAAAATCATCTTTAAAAAGATGTAATCTTCGAAATACGCAAATAAAATAGTCACAAGGCTAAAATTATTTTTATCTAATTAATTTAATTTATTTATATACTAGATTTAGATATCGATTGAATTATCTTCATGGGTCATGAAGTATTTGAGTGTTTAACGTATATCCAATTATATAATTATTTATAATAGATTAAATAATAATTACATCACATACACATACATGGAAAAAATGAATATAGTAAAAATCAAGAATCTTTAAATATATAAAAATAAATAAATACAAGTATGTAGACAAAAAAAATGCAAATTTGGTATAATCATTATATGGGATTGAGATCGATACAGCAGGTTTTACCAGTTTTCAAGTAGGAACTTAGAGTTTCTCAATTTTTTTATTTTTTATTAATTAATTAATAAATAATAATAATAATTTTTTTATTTAATAAATAAATAATGAAAAATCTTCGCTGTAAACGAACACTTTGACAATCAATGATTATCAATTCATCTACCCTATAAAAAATCCAGCAAAAAAAAACAAAAAACTCACCAAAACACACCTTTGAATCTAGACAAAGGCCAAAAAAACAGTAAACGTAAAGCCCTTTCATTACTATTTGCATTAGATTGTGATTTTTTTTTTTTTAAAATGAAAGCAAATAATTCATCTTGTACCTTCACTTGTACCTTCACTTGTACCTTCACTTGTACTTGCACTTGTACTTGCACTCGCTATTATGAATCCATAAGTATTACAAAAATGACAGATGAAAATTTCCTTTCTTGGAATTAGAAGGAAATTTTGTCCGAAAATCTTCTGCAGAAAGACATCACAAACTACAAAAAAGTTGTATAATCTAAACCACTTACAGCACAAAGTCGACACAATCCAATCAACATATGCATGAATAATTACACCACATACATATATATGGAAAAAATGATATTGCAAAATTGAGAATCTTTAATTAAGGTCAATTGAAAGATTAATTATTATGTATATAAAACTTAATCAATTGAGAATTTCTATTTGTAAATTGTTTATATTATATGAGCAGTGTTATTTCTCAACATTTTGTTAATAAAACTACTTTTGGAGTTTTACTAAAAAAGATTTCTTGTGAAATTTTAGCATAAACTATACTTTTCTCTAAGCTTTAAAACTAACCTTACTTTAATATCAAATGGGGCTAAATTTATTAATAAAAATTGTGGGTTATATGCATGTGCAAGCAATTTTTTGTTAAAGTTTTATTTTACTCAATAATCGCCAAATTAAACAGAAAAAAAGTTCATCAAATGACAGTTTTTTCGATGACCATTCAATGATTCCATTCTCTATTTTGGAATTAGGATTATAATACGTAAAAATTCTTATCTGAAACCATTCTACTTTGGGTACAATTTAATATATTTATATGCTATTTAATTAGGACCTCTAAAATATGGATTTCCCCAGCATAATCACCAAAAAATAACAGATACTTGATAATGATCAAAATTCCTAATTCAGTAAGATTCAGTTAGTATTATTATTAGGTAATAGTAAGAGTATATTAGTAAAATTGCTCAAGGAATTTTTTTGTTAGTGCGCTAGAGGTAGTTTCTTATATAAATTTTTGAGTTACAAACATTTCCTGATTGTGCAATATTACTCCTAATCTTGTAATCTTATTGGTTTGCACCATGAAAAATATCACATGTCTGTGATTTTTTTGGTAGGTAGTTCTAGAACATGTGCAAGGTATTTAATAGTTTTCGATAAGTTCTATCAAACAGAAGTACTGAAAATTTAATTACAATTAAATTTTTATGCAATTATGATCAAGTAAAATTGTTCATTATGATTGGCTAATAAATTTTAAAAATGGTCACCAAAATTTAAAGATGATCATGCATTATTTATATTTTGTACTACTATAATTTTGGTTTTGATTGTAAGCAAAAAAAGCAAAACATATTTATTTTTTATTATACTATATAAAAAGATATTTGTACATAAATATTTAAAACAAGTGTAAAGCTGCATCAAGATGATTGCTTATATTATTATCTATCTCAATTTGACCAATATCATCATCATTATATTTATATTCACATTCACTTTCATTATCATTTTCAACTTCATTATTGTTAGATTCAATTATTTCATTCTTATTAATTCCAAGCTTTAATTGATCTAAATAAGATTTTATTAGTTTGCAAATCTTTTTTTCATAAAATTTAAAGCAATATAAACATGAATTATTTAATAAATTAAGACATTGTATATAATAAGCATGCCTATATATTAATATTTTTCCTGGTTCTAACACACTTAATTTATATTTTGTTGTATTACAAAATTTGTTTTTTGAAGATTTTTTTAAAACATGATATCTAATTGGTAATCATTTGATATTAACAGTTGCATTAAATGTTACTAAAAAACATTTAAAGTGTTGTTTTGAAAAAATCATATAACTTTGACCATATTTATTTTAAATATTAATAAATAAAAATAATAAAAATTCAGCAGACATTTCTCTTAGTTGTTTTAATTGATGTTGAGTATATAGATAATATATAAATTTAACAAAAGCATCATGAAATTTATTTTTATACCTATTATGATTAATAAATAAAGCCTTATCATGAAGAGAATATGTATCCAATCATTGTCCTGATATTTGGCATCAAAGAATACTATAAAAATTTTTAATATAATAATCAGTAAAAAGTAGAAGATAAGTTTTCAAAGCAGTAAGAATCAGATAATTAATTGAATCTCAATAAAATATATCAGAAAGAAATGCTAAAGAGAGTTTGTCATAATTTTTTTATTTAAAGCAGCAAAAAATTGGTCACAATTAAAATATTGTTTTAAGATACTTATTTTATTTTCCAGTTTTAAACAATGCTGCATATATATCAATAGTCATTAGAACAATATTATCAAGTAAGTCTATTAATGTTTGATATTCTAAATCTTTAAAATTATTTATACAAGTTATAATAGTTAGTTTAATTCAAAGCTATCCTATATAAGCAAGATAAAGCAATAAATCAGATCGTCATACTTTAGGCTTTTCTGCTAGTTCTTTATTTTTCCAAATTGATTTAAAAAGTTTGCTAAAAAACTTGTGATATACTAATATTGTTATTTGATGTAAGTTTAAAGATATATGTAACAGGCCAAGCATAAGAATAAATTATAAAATTAGATCAGGTATCAAGATTTGATTTCCAAGTATTAATTTGTGAACAATAGCATAATGAATATAAAGCTATTCAAGAAAATTAGCATAAATGGTATAATAAAAAAGTTAAAATATTGCCTAATAGGCTGTAACTAGGTATAAGTATTAATAACTTTTAAGTAATCATTCATAAAATAAAAATTTAAGGAAATTAAATCAACAAGCTTAACATCTTTTATTGCATATTCTTCTTTGTGTTCTGCTATATCTGAATCATACATATGTATTGTTAAACTGTCAATTAATATATCATTAGATAAGTTTGTTATTTCTTGAATATTATTTCACATCTTTTTTCGATCAGTATAACTTGTACTAAAAGCTTGCATATATCCTGTATGAAGCTTTGAAATTATAATATTAGTATTGATAAATTCAGGATTATAAATATTAAATCTTGTCGATGAATAATATAAAATTGGTGTACAATATTTTGATAAATTAATACAAATAGTAGCTATATGATTTATTAAATGAAGTAAAGTCACATTGGGCATTCATTTTTCATATATATTATGATAGTTATCAACATTTAAAAAATGTACATATTTTAACTTTAATTTAAAAAATTTTATTAAAAAAATACATTAAATACACATTATTTAAAAATATTATACAATAGAATATCTGATTTGAAAATATATTTCAAGATCTGAATCTCGTACTTTTAACAATTTACATCTTTTTGCTGCAATAACTCTATATGATGCAGTGACACCTAAAGTAGCCAATGCATCAATTCCTTGTCTTGACAACCCCATTGTTATTAAACTAATACTAGCATTTACCTAAAATAAAAGTATATAAAATAATTATTATCTCTTAGATTGTAAACTATTTCCAGACAAATTTGTCTAGAAAATTAACAAAAATATACTTATGATTTATATTTTTTAAATTTTAAAATATTTAAATGAAATTTTGTTTGATA
>CAJVQA010004520.1:0-17449 GCA_910591915.1 Cetraspora pellucida
AAGGCTATGGTTGGGATATTGCCTCTGCGTTACCAAATACCCAAGATGATTGGTTGAGGAGCAGGGATGGGTTGAGTTTAATTGAAAGGGCAAAAACATTGGTGGATGCTAAGCGAACAAAGCGTCAAAAAATTACAACCACTCCAAAAATTCAAGGAAATACACAATGGAAAAACCAATCAGCTGATCAATACCAATTTAGTTCCTTGTATGGGAAGCGCGACATAGCAGGGTTTTTTCGGCCAAACACATTACAGCAGAATAGATCTTCATCCACAATCAAATGTTATATCTGTGACGGATATGGTCATTTCGCAAACTCCTGTCCCTCAGACCCAATCAGAACTTCTGGACAATATCGTAATTCCCAGTTCGGTTATAAGTCATGGGGATATTCAGCATATAAAAGGAAGTTTGACAAGTTGCAAGAGGCAGAAAAACAGGAGTGACTACACTCGGGCCCCCCAAAGGTTTCAGTAGTGGGTTGCCTACACCTAAAGAAACATATAGAGTATTGGGAGAAAAAGATCCAGGTCCTATATTTAATTTTAGAATGGCTAAAAGAAGGTATTCCACTATTTCCAAGAAGCCTTCTTTCACTGTCTTTACAATCAGACCCTGTTCAGTACCGATTTACAGAAAGTTAGCAAACTTGGTTGGAAGCAGAATTAAAAAGACTTATGGAGGAGGAGGCAATTGTGCTAGTTTCGACAGGGGAAAAACGACCAGCACATTTACTAGAAGTAAGCCCAGTTTTCTTAATACCCAAACAGGGACCAAGAAAATGGTGTTTAATTATAGATCTCAGACGCCTGAATGCGACATTACCAGAAAAAAGTTTCAAGTTCGAAGGGTTCAAAACCTTCTTGTGCATGATTGGTCGAAACTGGTGGATAATTGTTCTAGACCTAAAGGACAGTTATCATCATATACTAATGAACAAACAGGCACAGCAATTGCTTGGCTTTCGAATAGGAAAAAACTGGTATCATTATCGGGTTCTTTCTTTTGGTTTAAGTCACTCAGTATGGGTGTTTTCAAAAATTATGAGAGCACTCATAGGCCATTGGCGAACAAATGGTATTTTTTGTGGCAATCACGTAGACAACATATAGATTGCACACTCAAATCAAACAACCTTATTGGAAATCAGAAACTCAGTCATACTTTCAGATTTAAAGAATTGTGGGTTTATCTTTGCAGACAAAGGAAGCCTGGAGGCAGCACAAGAAGCAAAGTTTGTGGAATGATTATAAATATGGTAACAGGAAATGTAATGGCCCCAGAAAAAAAAGATAAACGAAATATTATACAGCCTACATGCTCTTTTGAGAGAAACACCTGTAACAGCCTGTCAATTGTCTTCAGTAACAGGAAAGTTAATAAGTCTAAACCAAGCTTTTGTTTATGCAAAGGTGAGGTGTTTAGAACTTTATTCAATCATAGATGCAGAACATCGGGAAATTTAAGATTGGGACAAACCTATTCGATTAACACCTCAAGCAATAAACGATATAAACTGGGTAATAAAATTCTTGAAAGAAAAAAATGGAAAGCAGGCATGGAAACCTTCCCGAGTAGCATCCTTGTTTGTCGATGCATCTACAATAGGCTGGGCAGCCACTTTGGGGACAAAGCAGGCATTTGGAAATTGGATCAATATTCACAAACATACAGATATAGCATATCTCGAATCAATGGCGACATTGCTGGGACTCGAAGCCTTTGCACATATGCTAACAGATCAGTGGATGACAGTGTTTATAGACAATCGAGTTGTGCGGAAAACAATAGAAGCTGGGGGCAAAAGACCTTGGCAAAAGGATATAATGCATGAGGTGTGGAATCTTTGCAGTCAACACAACATCAATATTCACGAATTTCAATGGATTCCATCTCATCTAAATTTGGCCGACGAACTGACAAGATTTGTGGACAAATCAGATTGGATGCTGGCTCCAACTGTATTCGATATGATAAACAAAATGTGGGGACCTTTTACCATCGACAGAATGGCAAGTTATCAAACATGAAAAGTGAGGTGGTTCAACAGTCGTTTCTTTTGTCCAGAGTCAGAAGCAACAGACTGTTTTACCCAAAATTGGAGTCAAGAAAACAATTATGTTTGTCCCCCATTAAACCTAATACACAGAGTATTCGAGCAAGCAATAGAATGCAAGACCAGGACAACTATAATTATTCCAGTCTGGTCAACAGCCCCCTGGTGGCCACTTTTACTACAACAAAGAAGAGAAACAATAGATCTTCTTTCACTAGTTCAAAGTTTCTTACCTTACCCAGGAAGGAACCATTTTCTAAAACCATGGAAAAATCCTCTTTGGAGATTCCAAGCAATAACTCTTCTTTTTTAATGGATCTGTTGGTTAAAGCTCATGAAACTTTAGAATTAAAGACCCCTTATGAAAAACGGCTTTGTTTACTGTGGGAGGAATTTGCAACCTTTTGCAAGATTCATAGTTTAGCTGCTTGTCCAGCTTTACCAAGTTCAATTTTAATGTTTTTAATTTGGACAAACATATTATCTCAGTCTATAAAACCAAGAATGTACCTAACGACAATCAGACACCATCATCAAAAACAAAGACTTCCAAATCCTACTTCAAATTATAATATTCAGTGTCTTGTACAAAAATTAATGAAACAGGTAACAGTGAATCATGAACCAGCTTGGCCTTGTGATCCTTTGCCAGTACAGGTTTTAAGGAACTATATAACTAATCCTCCATACAAAACTAGTAAATTATTATGGAAACGTGACTGTGCCTTAGTTGCTTTGGGACTGTGCACAATGCGACGACCAAGTGAACTATGCAATATGCAAATTAGGGATATAAGATTCATAAATGGAATATGTTGGGTTCAGATATGCAGATCAAAAACAGACCAATTGGCACGTGGAAAATTTATTCCTATTGATCCTACAAACTCCCCCTACTGCCCAGTTCGCTTACTTTATAAATATCTTCAATTGAGAAAATTAGATAATAACCAAACTTTATTTGTAACAAGAGACGGAAAGCGGATGACAACAAGTAGTATAAGTACAGTTGTTAAAAAGGTTGCAGATAATGCAGGACTAAATGGTAGATTTTCTGGACATAGTCTGCGAATTGGTGGAGCAACAGAGGCCATGAGGGCAGGACTAACACTCCCACAAATTATGAGCATTGGTGGGTGGTTATCTCAGTCTGTAGCACTTTATTTACGATCAGTTATGACAACAACACAGGGTACTTCAACGCGAATGGGATTTTAAAAAAAAAAAAAAAAAAAAATAGAGAAGAGAAAATGAACTGTCAAACAGAATTAAACGATTCTCGGTACTGCTCCCATATGTGTTTCCTAATTACAATAAATAGAATTAGAGATCCGAGTGAGAATAATGACCTTACGTGATGAAAGTCACGTTAAGGTAATTATCACGAGGATCACCTGACCTTTGTATTCATGTGAGTTTGGTGTAACATATAATTAGGTATATAGGTAACCCAGTGGGTGTTGAGAGAGTTAGTGTTTTGTTTCTTCGTTGCCCGATTTCTATCTGGCTTTTAGTTGCCCACCCCGTCCCCCCCCCCAAAAAAAAAAAAAAAAAAAAAAAAGGAGGGGTGAAGGTAAACACTTTATTGAGATGTGGCAGACATATGCCATGCACTCAGATGCGTAAGGACTTGCTCATTGACTCAGTAAGATGCTTGATGACTTGCTCCTAACCTTTAAATTGTAGGGTGCCATAATTTATTATATAGTTGACTAAGTGTTTTAACATTTAGTTGATTTAGAAAGATGCATATATTTATACACACAGCTGCGGTATATCTTGCATGTACTCAGTACTCATCTTCCTCTTATTACCTAATAGTGAAATATATTTTATTAATCTTAGAGTAGTACCCAACCCTCGATTCTCGGCTAACCTTCGTCTCAGACAACTAGATAGTTGAGGCCAACACATAAGAATGTTATACAGGTAGCACTAATAATGTATAATAAAATAAAATCGGCACAAACGGAGGGCAGAGCACACTCCCCATATGTGTTTCCTAATTATAATAAATAGAATTAGAGATCCGAGTGAGAATAATATACATTTTTAAATTGAAACATGACTTGTGTTTAATTGGAAAATGACGCATAACATACAGTATACACAATTCAGATTAACACGCAAATGATAGATTAGTTTGACGCGAAAATTTAGTTTACGCCTATTCAAATCTGATACTCTTATTTTTTAATTAAAAATCCAAAAAGTAATTTCATGCCTAAACTTTTGATACACGTAAATGTTTTTATAATTTAAGCGTATTTGTCTCGTATCCAAATCTCCGTACGATGATATTATATAAGGGTAAATGAGCTCTACTAAAAGAAATATGACATCTGACTTTAAATTTCAATGCTGGGTCTTCAAAAGCTTGAAGTCTGGCTTTTCTAATAGTACTTAGATACAGATGAAAACTACCATTTGTTATTGCCTTTTTACACAAACCACGCATTGTTCATAACAGTCGCGATACAACAAAATACAATTGGTTACAATTTAGCTCTTTAAAGTTCAGATGCTTCGCGGTATGTAAGGCTAAGGTTTTGTCCTTTGTATTATGTAAAATAATTTCATCTAAAAACCATATACTCGACCGTCACGCAGAGGTACCTTTTATAATATAACATTAGAGTTGGTCAAAGTTTCTTCACGACCAACTTCACAGAATTGATTTTTTGAAGGTGACTCAAAGACTTGGGTAAATGGCATATTTTTCACTCATTGTGTGAAGTTATGCCCTTTGTTTGAATCATTTCGAGTATTTCACACTATTGCTATTGAGTGTGACATGTGGCTCGAGCCTTTAGGAGTCACACAGCCAATTAGAATCGAAATGTTTATAAAAAAAATTTTTTTTATGGTTTATTTTCGTCAAATTATTTAAGCGGCAAATTAGTCCGCTTAAGTAGATGGTTTAAGGGATAATAAAAAACTAAGAAACGAACTAATGATATAAAATATAACTGCTTATTATCGTGGTATAAAATACTTATTGATTTGAATATCAAACATCAATTACTTGATTGTAACTTGGAATGATTTAATGTTTTATTATAAATGATTGATTGTACAAAATATACTTTAAAAAAATAGAATTTATATGAAGCCTCTAGTATTAATTAGAAAATACTGAATCACCAGTATACACAATAAAATTCAATACTTAAAAAGACATAAAAAGACATATCACCTCAATTATTACTTTTAAAACTAACCAAAAATCAAACATACCCATTCTTCTTATACCGAGGTATATAAAAATATTATAGCACAAGTATAATGATCTTGGACGTAGTCCTTTCTCATGATATATAAAATATACAACCTATGTACGATCAATTGTTAACTGACCAAATAATAATTAATGCAGATAAGATTCATAATACCTATTTGTTACTATGACTTACTCCGGATCTTTGTCATCTCCTTTTAGTCAGAGCGTCTCTCATGTATTATTCATCAATAATCAACTCATTCAATTCGCTATCTGTTAAGAAAATTATAATTTATGTTAATTAAATTATGCCATCCAATCTATTCAGTTACTAAATTTGGTTACAGGGTTGCAAACAGTTTATACATTAAAATTTTGTCGTTTTTTAAAATTTTGAGCAATATTTAGACATTCGCATAACTATTTCGATAAAATATAATTAAATTCTACATATTTGTAAAATTTAAATTAAATCTTTCATCAATTATATAATTATCAGGATAACTTTGCGCAAAAATTTTTATATTAGTGGAAGAAAAACTATCCTTAATTGATGAGTAAATTTAGTTTATTAAAATGTAGTCAATAATTACCTTGATAAACCGGCGTAGTATAATAAATAAATTTGCTTTTATAAATGTCATCAGAATATGTTTGTAGTTGTATACTTTGGGTATCTTTTAATACTTCTTCCGACTTAGTAAATTCCAATAAAATTTTTTCATCATCTTGCCAATCTGTAAGGATTTTACAAATTTCTGCGGCTAATGGGCGGTTTTCTGATTCTTTATCCCAACATCTCTTCATTAAGTTTATATAACATTGTGGAGTATCGTTAACAATTGTTGGTCTTAAATCTCTACAGCATATTTCAAATTGAAGCTGTGATCCAAACTCCTGATTATAAGATACTGATCTTCCATATAAAATTTCCCACATAATAATGCCAAATGAATAAATATCTGATGCTGGTGAATATTGACCTCTATTCAAACTTTCTGGTGCAATATATGGTAAAATCCCATAAACTCCACGTTTCTCTGTATTTGACGTTATTGACGTTGAAAGTCCTAAATCTGCAATGTACGCACTATGTAAATTATCTTGTAAAATATTACCACTATGTAAATCGCGATGAATAAGTCCTTGAGAATGAATTATTTGAAGATCAGAAGCAATACAATGCAATAAAGTTAATTTATCTTTCCATTTTATTTTTGATATTGAATTAAGATTTTGACGCAAAGAACCCATTTTTGCATAGTCTAAAACAATGATATAATCTTCTGAAATATCATCTTTTGATATTCCACGGCATCTTAAAAATGATGGGTGTCTAGAATTAATTTCACAAAATGCCTTTAACTTTAATATTAAAAGACAAAATAATTGAGATCTTCAAATAATAATTATTAAAATTAGTTAAAATCAGTATGCATGGAATAAAAATTACCTCTTTAATGAACTCTTCATTACAAGATTTTGATCCGTGAAGTAATTTAAGTGCAACAGTTATACTGATGTGTCGTTGTTGGTCAACCCATCCAGCATGATATACTGTTGCAAATCCGCCCCGTCCTATCATTTTAATGTCTTTAAATTCTTTATAAGAAATCCATGAAAACGGATAGTTTCCCTCAGCTAATAATTGTTTTATATCATCATCAATATCAAAATTTTCTTGCATCCATTCATTCGAGTCTAAAAATATCATTTAGTAAATCTCAAATTATTTCAAAAATGAATTGAATAATAATAATTTACTATACATAATCTCTTGTCTTTTTCCCTAATTATTATTTATAAAAGTATGTTATAGAATCGTAATTATCTATAAAAAAAATAAACAAATAGATTATTTACATTTTATACCAATAATCAGCTTTCTGTAAGTTTCTTGGTGTTCCAATCCCATTTCTATAACAATAAGCAACTTCTGACATTCCATTAAGATGGCCCATATCTGCAGACTTTTGATAGTAAGTAAATGCCTCATGTTCATCCTTTTTAATCCCTATCCCATTAATATAACAATGTCCAATTTGATTTATTGCGACAACACATCTCATTTCAGCAGATTTTTGATAATGAATAAATGCCTTATGGTTATCCTCTTCAACTCCTATTCCATGATTGTAACAATATCCAACTTGATATATTGCACTCGCGTTTCCCATTTCAGCAGATTTTTGATAATGAATAAATGCCTTATTTTCATCCTTTTCAACTCCTATTCCGTGGCGGTAACAATATCCAACATTACTTATTGCATCCGAATTTCCCATTTCAGCAGATTTTTGATAATGAATAAATGCCTCATTTTCATCCTTTTCAACTCCTATTCCATGTTGATAACAATATCCAACTTGACTTATCGCACTCGCATTTCCCATTTCAGTAGATTTTTGATAATGAATAAATGCCTTATTTTCATCCTTTTCAACTCCTATTCCATGTTGATAACAATATCCAACTTGACTTATTGCATCAGCATCTCCCATTTCAGCAGATTTTTGATAATGAATAAATGTCTTATTTTCATCCTTTTCAACTCCTATTCTATGGTGATAACAATATCCAACTTGATATATTGCATCAGCATCCCCCATTTCAGCAGATTTTTGATAATGAATAAATGCCTTATTTTCATCCTTTTCAACTCCTATTCCATGTTGGTAATTGTATCCAAGTTCATTGATTACATTAGCGTCTTCCAAATCATTTTTTTTATTATTAAATATTTTGTAAATCTTTTTCATTTTGCTTTTGAATGCAACTAAAGAAAATGGTACGATTATGAAATTTGGATTTGCACATAATTTGTAATTGGTAGTGTATTGTTATTTGAGTAACCCGAGTGCAGTAAACACATGCATCACGTTAGTGTAGTATTTTGCAGCTTTTTTTTTAATGCTAGAGTAAGGTTTAGAATAAAGATATTTTTTACAATTTTAATTATTTAATATATTTTATCTATTTTACATCCTTCCGGCCGTTTAATTTTAATATAGCGTGAAAAAATAGAAGTTTTATTATATTGACAGCATCTGATTTCAGATAAAACAAGTGACGTATTTACGTTGAAATATGTGATACATAAATCCTAAATGTTTTTAACGTATAGATAGTCATTTACCAGTACAGCAGTAGATACTTGTCAAATTTTATTAATGTGCCTGAATTTTAAAAATAAAAGTAGTATATTTGATAGATGTGAATAAGTTTTTATGAATCGAATCACGATAATTCATTGACTCAGTAAATAATCATTGAAAAATTGAGAACCATCACTTTAAATGCTTGATACAATCATCAGCCATAATGAATTTTAAAGAATAGGATATTTGTTCTTATTTATTTTAATAGTTCTCTTTAATCTGTAATGAATGCAAATAAAATCGAGCGTAATGTACTAGAAATCCTAGCAAAATTGAGTACATTAAAGTAATTTGCTATTTGTTCAACAATTTCTTTTTCTGAGTAAATAATCCCACTTCTGACATCTATGTATCTAAATTTGTATAGTATGTATAGTTGTATACAGTGCGTGAAATTAAATATTCTTAAAATTCTCAATGTTCTTTGAGAACGCAAAAATTTTAGGTTACATGAGTAGCGTATTTTGAAATTAAATGAGAGTTTGAAATTTGTAATTCAAAATTTTAAAAATAGGAAAATAAATAAAGTTGATACATCACTCATTTGAAAATAAATCAGAAATCTGGTTGTATAGTGTTTAGCGTATGTAATATACAAGAAAATTATTAATTGGTGAATGTTTATCATGAATTACCAACATAGAATAACTTGAGTACGTACGTACAGTACGTGCATACAGTACGGAAACGCAAATTGGGACGAAAATCATGATAGTACGTACAGTTTGTAAAAGAAAAAATTCTTTTGGATCAATGTCGATTACCCTATAACTTACACGAAAAAACAAAGCTCGCACTTGAACATTAAAAAAGGGTTTACTTGTAAAAGATTTTTCATCTGGCATGAGGATGTGATGAATCATCTGTGTGGCAAGTAAACATTAGCTAAATAATTATATTAAATACAGTAATGCTTATTACCACACCCGATGATTCGTTACATCCATGTGCCAAATGGAGAATAGACTTATAAAAATTAATTTTACAAGCCAATTTACATCCCTAATACAACCTGTTACTCTATAATGCATGTTGTTTTAATAACTAATTATTTGAGCCGAGTCTATCAATACCTCAATCGGAAATCTTTACCATTCATTATTAGGGTTTAATGTAATACTTTTGTATTCAAAACAAAATAAGAAACTGGGTTAAACTTTATATTAGCACTAATATCTATAAAATTTGAACATCATTTATTTAACTTAAATTTTTATTTATAAATTTGAACATTTATTTAACTTAAATATTTATTTGTAATTGTGTTCATTTATTGAGATGTTTAAATTTACCTCTCCCCTGGCTTTGTGCTAAAAATTCTGTTGTTAAACCTGATGTTAAGATAGAAAAGATAGTCTAGGCAGTGATGCATTAGTGCGTTGACGATCAGACGGGTACTGTAAATTCTGATTCTAACAAGAAAAAGAAAATCTGACATAAGCCAATTACAAACGTTAAAATAATAATCTTAGTGATTAAAAAAAAAGGGCCCCACAAAAAGCAAATGATTAAACGACTCTGTCAGCGTTATACATAATTTGTCGCTAATTTGTCTGGTCAATAGCCGATATGCTTTATGTTCCACTAGTCAATTA
Source organism: Cetraspora pellucida (assembly GCA_910591915.1). NCBI lineage: Eukaryota > Fungi > Glomeromycota > Glomeromycetes > Diversisporales > Gigasporaceae > Cetraspora > Cetraspora pellucida. Next base: position 10,033 of record CAJVQA010004520.1, read on the forward strand.
TAAAACAATTGTTATACATAGCGATAAGGTTGTATTATACGTAACGGTAAGTTTCGGTAGCAAGTAATTTTTGTAATTTTTTGAAGCGTAAGGTACCGACATTACCAGCTTTGTTAATTATATCGTCGAGAAATAACGCCCCGGTGCGTTATTTCGATATACGTTGTTTGAAAAGAATGCGTATCACAATTTTTTGTTATTACAAGTCTTTGGTTAAATTACTCTTCAAACAATGTGTCCCTAAATAACGCCCCGGGACGTTATTTCGCGATAATTCGGTACAGCATTTAAATGACGAAAAATTAATTTACGTAAAATTATCGTGCGTTCAAAGTTACGACTTATATTCATTACACTTTAAAAATTTTATAAAAGCTTTAATACGTACTGCGTACAACAAACAATTAGATCACGTGCCTCGGTTATTGTCGATACTCGTCTTTTGCGCTTACCTTATATATTAAGTCTGCATACAAGCCACAAAATTCAACAATAAAAGGCGCCTACGTATATCATTACTAATCACAATTGTATAACTATTAATACGTAATTACTGCGCACTTGATCATAACTGATAATAACTGCGTATAATAACTGCGCATAATAACTGCGTATAATCATCATATTGTATTCGAAATCAATATAATAGTCCTGCTAGGGTACGTACGCATCTTTGATTTAATAAATTTTTGATTTATTGCAAATATCTAGTTTAGAAAAAGTGAAAAAAACGAAAAGAGAAAAAATGGAAGCCAAAAAATTATTAGTAAGTTGCTAGTTTCTTTTTTTTTTTTGATTAAGAAGGGCATCTGCTAGTTTATCTAGTTCCTAATAAACTTTATTCATTCAATGTCTATGATTTTGAAAAAAAAATTTTTATAGTTAGTCGGCCTTGGTAATTATACCCACCCACAAACTAGACATAGTATAGGAATGTTGGTATTAAATTACATAGCATCACACTTAAATCTAACATGGAAAAAAAATAAAAATTGGCCTGCTACCGTTACCACCACTACAACTATATACGTTTATCCTTCTAGACGACATAAAATAAAACAAAAAAAGGAGAAGAAACAAGCAAAAAAAGATATAAATTCTAATGAAGAAAATGATGATATTGATGACAAAAATGATTTGGAGAATGGAAATCAAAAAAAGTTTGATGATAATTTTCGATCAGAAAAAGATAATGTAAATGTAGAACTTAAGAGTGATATTTCAAGGTTAACGATTGATGATGATTCAGATAATGACGATGAATTATCCTCAAATTTATCTTTTCAATTATCATCAATGCCCTCAACTACACCATCATCTGTATCATCATCAAGAGCTGTTTCACCAAAACCATCAAAAATGTTAGAATCATTTAGACCTAGACCTAGACCTGATCCAGTACCTTTGGAGCTAACATTGATGAAACCATTGTTACTGATGAATGTTAGTGGAAAATCGGTTTCTAAAGCAGGTATGTTTATATCAATGTTATACGTCGAAATCCATCCATTTGGATTCTAAATATATTTAAGTTGAAAAGAAAATTTTGGTTCAGTTGAGTGGTTGAAGAATTTTTGAATCAACACAAAGTTCTATACAGAAACTTGAATATCTTAATGCGCAGTAGCTATATAGTTGCTATTAGTAACTATATAGTTACTATACAGTTACTGCGCAGTTACTGTGCATTAAGAAATTCAAATTTCTGTAAAGTTGATTTCGAACCTCTTTAGTTGATAATTTTTAAACGATCGTGATTATAATTAATCATGCATGTGTCGGAGAAGCAATAAAATTTCACACGACACTTCTAAAATACCAAAATTTGTAATGTTTCAAGGGGAATCCGTAAATTACATCGGGGTTCTTACGAGTTTGATTCTCCAATAGTTCAGTAAGCATTTTTGCCTTGCTACTTTTTTTCACACATTTATAATTTTGATAGAATCTAATACCTAGAACTTGCCCATGTATTATAGGTGCATTAATTATTTATTTCCTGGGGGAAACCCTCTGCTATAATTCCCCCAGGTAATCCCCAGGAGTGTATCACTAGATGTTAATCGGACTGCCATACCATTATTTTTACACGTATTTGTATTCGTATAGTTCTTTACTATTTTTGAGCATTGCTTTACATTTTTCTTTATTTCACTTATCATTTATTTGTGTATTATATTTATTTACTTTGGCTTTTATTAAGATTTTTGCATAAAGCGTGAAAACTTAAAAAAAGAAAAAAATACAAATATACAGGAGATTCCTGATGATCAATATGAAGACCGGGAATCTTCCACGGGAAGATTCCCGGTCACAATAAGATTATTATAAATATGATCATTCACGTGTAAAAAATTATGCTGAAGGTAGTCATGATTCGCACTTAGTGCAACATGGGATCGTAGGGAAAATTTTAATTGCTCAATTCGAAAAATTATATTCGATCATATTAAACAAAAGAAGGTTGAGATTTGGTTATCCTTTAATGAATCAAGTTTTATTAATCATTGATGGAGTTAATTCTAAATCAATATATTATATAGAAAATATAGAATTCTCTTATCATTCAAGTTTAATCAAAATTTCATTACAACTTTTGTCGATTTAAATCGACAAAAATCTGATTTCGACGTACAACATCAACATTATTTTCAAATCAATCTATTTACGAGGGCTCTTTGTCTTTTTTTTTAATCATACGTAAATTTAATTATCTATTGTAGTTAAAGAATTAGGATTATCACCTAATGATATTATTGTAGTGCATGACGATATGCAACGAGATATAGGCAAAATTAGTATAAAGAACGGAGGGAGTGCAAAGTAAGTAAATTATTATTACAATATAATGATTTAGATTATCTTAAATTTTTTTTTATTAAAGATCATAATTTTTTAGTGGTCATAACGGAATCAAATCAGTCATTGATGCATTGAAAACAAATGTGAGTATTTTTAATTGCGAAGTGACGGTATCTTATTTCTTATATACTTTTCATTATTAATATCTAATATTAAATTTACTCTCATAATAGCAATTTCGTCGGATGAGGATTGGTATTGGTAGACCGCCAAAAGATATTGATGATAGATCTCATGAAGTTATTTCTAGTTATGTACTGGCACGAATAACTACTAAAGAGATGGAATATTATACTAATGAAGTATTTCCAAAATGTAAAGAACAATTACTTAAAATTTAGATAGATTTTGAGATTTCAAAGGTTAGATAGAAATCGCATCATTAGAATAAAATAAAATAAAAATCATTAAAGTACAAATTAAAAGTATTCTACTAATTTAAATAAATAAAAAAAGTCTGATTCTTGATCATTTGATCATTATTCATAACTGATTATTATTGTAATTTATTAATTTTTGCTCGTATCAACAAACGACACGGATTTTTTATTTATACGTGGTAGTTGAAGGCAAAAAAATGCCGCATTGTCGCAGGACAATACGATAATACCTCACTGATTCTTATGTATTAAAATATGACGCAATGCCGTAATACAATGTATTAATGCCGAAATTTGGTAAATGCAGAACCAAGTCTAAAACTTTCGTGGCAAATCATTGATCGTGGCTGGATGGTTGAATTGTTTTTAGAAATCGTACATACCGATACGTATAGTACCTCTGAAAGGGGGCACGAATTTAAAGTTTATTTATTTTTAAAGATTTTGAGGAGCAGAAATTTCAGACGCTTTTAGAGTGTTCGCACTATATCTACTAAAGCTAAACATTCGTTTCTTTGTAATCAGGCTTATGTTCTAATAATTTGGACATAATTTCGATGCGACGACGTATTGTACACTATAATAAACGTAAAGAAACTATTTCTCTGAGTTAAAATAATAATAAGAATAATAATCGAATTATTGGAAATAATTTCTAGTCGTTATTTCTATTTGCGTTTTTCAATTATTTGAAATTAAAGCGCGTCGTGCGTTTAACTAATCAACTATTAATCCGAACTTTTAACTATACTTCGTTCCACATTTTTAAGGTTTGTTTTTATATTAAACATTTGTCACGTACATATAATACATTTACATTAATTAATAATAATCAAATGTATTGTTATCACTTATTTATTGTTTAACAATGATGTGAATGATCAATATCTAATCAATTCCATTATCAATTCTATTACCTAAGAAAAAACGATCACCTAAGAAATGAAATTAATGCTAATAATGCTTTGATGAGTTTAGAACCAACTTTACGCTTAATAACGACTTATGAAATTACTTATAAACTCGTCTCGAAAAAATTTATCCCGCTTAAATTTTTATAAATTTGTTTATTAGAATCCCATACCAAAGTTATTCGTCGAACCTCTCTCTTAATATATATATATATATAAATGTATCGTCAAGCGTGTAGTAAACTTGAAACAATTTTTGAGAACGCAAGCGATGATGAAATTTCAACCACTTTTCAAAATCAATCTGAAATTAATCTTATTTCCGAAGTTAATTCCATACAATCATCCGATCACAATTGCAGTACTACTTCATCTGTAAATCGACATCAAAATAGCTTCGAAACCATTCACCAAACCAGAAAGACAGAAAGTAAACGTAATGCTATTGATATCAACTTATCACTTCCAATAACTCAAAAAGACGTGAATCAACGATACGCTACCAATGATATAAATCCTACACTTATTTCAACTTATACAAATACTTCAAATAATTTAGTTACAAACCCTCTTTATAATTTTAGTTCATCCACTTTATCCAATAATTCCGAACTTTATAATGAAAATGATTTTAAAAAAATTCCAAGTTGCCCTTCAATAATTTCTTTCAAAGTACATATTCATTGGATTTATCCTTCTACTCCTCTAATAATCAAATTATTTCGAGATATTTCATTTCGAAAATTTCGAAAAATTGTGGCAAAAAGTTGTGGAATCAAGATACCAAAAGATTGTATTATTATTTGGCATAGGAATTTAAATTGTGAAGGAATTAGTGTTGGTGAAGAAAATAATGATAAAGTGGTTTTAAAACATTTATTGAAATCAGGAAAGGTTAGTGGAATTAAAAATGATGCTATGTGGAAATGTGTAAAATCTTTTTGGTGTAATAATGTTGAACTTTCTTTTGTTAAGAAGGAATTATTAGAGTAATATATATATATTTTATCATATAACAGATATGAACTAAAATTATATACGTACGTTTCAAGTATATAATTAGCCCATGAAAATGTCCTGTTTTTTTCTTTTTTATTGCTTAACATCGGAATAAACATTTATGTTTATAGTGTCGCTTATCGTTAATAATTAGGAATTTACTAATTTCCCCCACCACTTCCGATTACTAATTATTCACATATCGGAATATCTGTTTTATAGCTCTTCGATAGTGAAGTGGTGGGAGAAATTAGGGCATCCAATAATTAGTTGGTTTATTATTTACTCCTGTTTCCATATGCAATAGGTTGCGCGTTAAATAAAAAATAAAATTTAGTTTTTGATGTTAAGGTTAAAATAATTAAGTTACGTCAATCTAATGTAAATAACTATAATATTAGTTATTGTATGGTTACGTTAATTACATCGTTTACAATAGTTAGTAGCTCTCTCTCAAAAAATTTTCCCCTCCTTGTGTAATGAACCCATCACGGGAAATTTTTTAATTAATTTTTTGTAATTAATATTTAAATCACGTGGTTGAAGACCACGTAGTTAAATATGAACCGTGTGTAATTAACTTACACATACATATACTATAATATACGGTAAGTACAATAAAGTAAAGTGTACCTATTGCCATGAATTTTCAAACTTATTAGCTTTTTAGCCGTAAAACCTTTAACCAAATATTGGAAACCTTCGTCAATTAACGGAATAACCCAAAGATATTTTGATGGAAAGAAATTATATAACAATTGATTAAATATTCTTAAACAATTCGAACCTTCAGTACAACCCGATATTCAAATATTGGACGATTTATACTTTAGATTATTCATAATAGTATAATTAAACAAGGCAGAACTAACTGAAATTTTTTATAAAGTAATTTGTACTGCACATCAAGAAAGGATATTATTGTCGTGTAAAATTTTTCAAAAAAAGTCAAGTCGAAATTTTCATCAAGTTGCTTGCAAATTTGGAATACTTGTCCATTGGTATCCAGCAGATAAATTCGAATCATTTAATATCTCAGATTATGTATTTAGGTCTTGTTGTTTTAGACAAGCGGGTGCCAAACAGATTTTTTCCATCGTCGAGAAACTGATTGATATGCGTGCATAAGTTTAGTATTTAGTATTTATAAAATGCGTTTTAATAATCTTTTATTAATTTGACCTTACGTGACGAAAGTCACGTTAAGGTAATTATCACGAGGATCACCTGACCTTTGTATTCATGTGAGTTTGGTGTAACATATAATTAGGTATATAGGTAACCCAGTGGGTGTTGAGAGAGTTAGTGTTTTGTTTCTTCGTTGACCGATTTCTATCTGGCTTTTAGTTGTTTTTTACTTGTGCAATAAATACAGTTAAACGTTAAACTTTAAAACTTTTTAAACTTTAAACTTTTAAACTTTAAATTGGAATACTTAAATATCGTGTTTTTTACATGTCGGAATCAAACCTTTCTAAAGCAGTTTTGGATGATATTTGTCGTGGTCTTGGTTTACCTACCGATGGTGTCAAAGCTGATTTAGTTCAAAGAATCAAGGATTATACTCTCGATGATGTACGCAAACAGCAGGTTGGGTCAAATGAAACTATTGCAGAGGAAATGAATCTGGAAGAGCAGTTACCGGACTCTCTTTCTGAGGGTTCGGGCACTTCTGGTTTAAACTTTCAAGCGCGTTCCTTGCAGCAGTTGGTTCAAAACACACGACAGAAAGGGAAAGCAGTGTTAGTGGAAACGGATGAACCTAGAAATAGCGTTTCGCGTGAACAGGAAACTCGAAACTTTTGTAACATCGATACAGAACAGGTACCACGACAGAGCCCTAATAAACGCAGATTGTTTGAGGGAGATGATGATAGTGCTATCGTTCTAGAAACTAGTTTGTTGCAGAGTTTTAGAAAAATTGAAAGTGCAATGTTGAAACTCAATGATAAATTAAATACGGTAGCAGACCAAGTACAAGATACGCGTCATAGGGTTGAAGTAAACGAAGCGTGGCCAATCCACAAGTTTGAAAAATCACGTGACCAGCATGAGTACAATGCCTTACGTTCGATTGGAAAAGAACTCGATCTAGCTGCAGAATCTAGAAGCGTGACAGAAGTTTTAGAACATATTGAACGAGCACGTGAAATTACTGCAAACAGAATGTTTACTCTTCGAGTTGCAGAAGGCTATGGTTGGGATATTGCCTCTGCGTTACCAAATACCCAAGATGATTGGTTGAGGAGCAGGGATGGGTTGAGT